>OOFC01046530.1:0-24619 GCA_900323345.1 Pseudochromis fuscus
TCAGGTCAAAATGGCGGTCAAGACGGTGAAAACAAACTTTCCGCCCATTGAAAAACATTGGACTTTGGGTGGTTGTCATTTGATTACTGAAGATTATTTTGATTTGACATTGTTTAGAAATGTCCTTTGACTACTATAACAACCTGCCTGCAGAGGCAAAAGTACGATATAAACGCAAATTGGACTTAATTGGTCTAACTTTAGATGACTGTCCTTGGAGTAACGACCCAACTCAATGGCCAGAAATGGAGTACGGCGACCTGTACACCTATGTAATTGCCACCCCAGGTAATTTTTCATCAGTTATATTCAATTTTAAGAAGTGTTATAATGTTTAAAATATAAGTTATTCAGATCTGCATACTCTATTCTAATCAGTACTCAGTATATAAGATTGATAACTAGCTGTAATGCTGACGAAGAGATAATAACAAGATTTATTTACGCTTTGTTTGATTTAATTTTAAGAACAAAAGAAAAACAAATCAATATTTATTTTTGTAGCATTAATGTAGCTGGCTTCCATTCAGAACCGTCCATTTCCACTCTGTTCACAGCATTTACTCACTTTTTCTGTCGTTCTGTGTCTGTGGGAAAAGTATAAAAGGAAAGCTTAATCTCCATCATGTTGTGATTGAAACATCCAACCGCGCAACAACTTTTTGGCATGATTTTCTACAAAGTTTATCTGCTTCTCACAGGCAAATACACGAGAAAAGGGCGTTTGTTTTCACCGAGAAACGCGCGGTGCACTGTGGGTATTACCTGCAGTGCCCGGATGTTCGGAATTGTCAATACTGGATAATCCTGCTCCTGGCTGCTCCCGTGAATTTATTATCATGTACCGTCACAAATAATCCCATGATCAAAGGTAAAATTGACTCCCATCCCGTGGGAATCCCGCAGGATTCCCGAAAAAATGCCAACCTCTACTGTGAAGAGGAATTGTGCATGACTGTTTACAGACTGTTTACATTTTTCTGACACTGCTGATGTTGTAATGATACAAAGCTGGTTAAAAATAAGTTACTATAGTGCCTTTTCAAGTTTCAGTTGTGTTTACATGAATTTTAGCACTTCTATAAATTTTATTTATACAAGTATATTATTTATTTATTTATTCATTAATTTTTCTTTATTTGAAACTTATTTGTCTTGTCTTGTCACTGGCTGTTCAGTGGTTAATTAATGTCCAGCTGTTAATGACTGTTATACATCTTGTATTGCTTACAATACATTTGCATTTAGAAAATCCATAACCAGTCTTTCATTATCTCAATTATGTGTGGGTGCATACTTTATGCATTAATGAGCGTGGTGGTTCTTGTGTGGGGCTGTTTTAGAGCAGCTACTGCTCTGGGAGGGCTGCTGTGGGCCAGATGTTGCTCCAGGATGGGGGTGTACGAGGCTGGGATTGGAAAAATCAGAGTATACCCACTACAACAAACTAGACTACACCACTGAGTCTATGACATAAACAAATTATGTATTTCAGGAAGTTTCTCGTATTTTGCTTTTACATTTATTTTATGAAGAATAGAGTAAAACCACTAAGTACAGCTTAAAATGTACTATTGGATTTAGTCAACATACAAATAACTAAAAAAGTATTTTCATCAAAAACACAACACTGCAGGCATATTCTACTACACTGTGTGTACTCTGTGTAGGTGTATGGTTTTTCTAATCAATCAAAGCCTGACGTTAACCTTGCTTTAGGCTGGTTTAATAGAATTAAAGTTAATTTCTTGCCACAATCAATTAAACAGATAGTTTCCATGTATCTCACCTCTCCCCTGGCATCGCCCTCATCAGACTCAGAGGAAGAGTCAGCAATGAGGGAGGGAGGACGTGAGCGACCGTGATGCGGTGATGGAGAAGGGGTTTTGGTCTCATCATCGCTGTCACCTCCTGGTACACGTAACGAAGCTGAGGCAGCAAGGACGAAGGAGACAGTCAAAGGAAGACAAAGAAATGGAGCCTGTCCTATTAGTATAATCATGTTAAAACTTAGTTTGTTACTGATACATACCATGACAACAGTGTGTTCAACAAAAGAGAGGAAGATGACAGACTGTTCACTGCACTACATAAAAATGGCTTATGTTTGATTAGCAGTCATTAGTACCAGTGCCATTCAGTTTGTCAGAGCTTAGCTGAAGCAGAACCAGTCAGCCAAAATTCACATGTCAAACAGAACTGTACTAACATTTACTGGTGCTCTATTTACCTGTTACATCATTTTAAACTTTATTTCAATATAATTACATATTTTTTTAGATGAAAAAAATAATAAATGCACAACCCACAGCAATCTTTATGTTCTGTCATTTGCTACATACTACCATTGTTAGTATTGCGACAACATGCAAGTACAGGAAGCACATTGCATCTGAACTCTCCACAGACGTGTCTTGAGACTTCATATGTCAATGCAAAATCATTTCAAAAATCTTTTCCAAAAGATGAGAGAAGACTAACTGATGATGGGTAAAGAGGTATAAAGCAGCACTGACAGGATGAAAAGGGCATGTTTTAAAAGGTATAATGCTGATATATAAATACATATTATTTTCTGTATGTATACTTCAATCTAAGGGAAAATGGTTTCATCAGGTCATCTGCTTAGTCATCTAAAGCTACAGATGTATATTAACTGTGATGCTGATGCACTTGGGATACATACTGGTAGTTTTGGGCCAAGATTTCATCCACTGGAGCACTTCATGATTCTGTAAACTGTCTGAATAACAAATTAATGATTGGATGAGTATTTAATTGGTGTGACTGATAAACTGATGGGTGTAAAAGTGGTTAAGAAATGATGTCTGTATGAAGTCATGAGAGGGTTTTACTACATATGCATGGATAAACCAAAGCATGCTGAAACACAAGCACTGGAACAGCAAGTAAGGAGCATGTCACTGTCAGGTTTGTGTCATCTCCAAATCTATTGGAAAGTGACATCCAATTCAAGAATGTAAGTGCTGAAGCATTTACATAAAAAAAAAACACTTGTACAGTTCTTGAATTGACTGAATTCACTCAAACTTGACTGAAGTATCACAAAAGATTGAACAGAAACACATCCAACATAATGTGGGAATTATTTTTATATTTTCAGCATCTTTAGCATTAGCAACCAGCAAAGGCAAATTGTACCAGAGGGAAAAGGGATCGGCAGATTTTTATTCCAACTGCAGATGACACCAGGTGATTTCAGAGATGAAGGCTCTCCCTCTGGGTGCCTCAACATTGAAATCATCTGGTGTAATGTTTGGCTGAAATTAAAACCTAAAGTCTTTTGGGGGTCAGTGGTCTTGGTTGACTATCTCTGACATACGAGTATGTTTGCTTGTTGCATGTACAATCACAACAGAATGACTTATTAAAAATTAAAAGGTGTCAGTACTGGTTTCAATATTTCACTGCACCTTAACAATAAAGCTGGAAATTAGTTGTACATGCAGGTTGAGTCTTTAAACACTCAAATCTTGCTAGCTTCTTAGCTAGCCTCCAGAGCCAAAACATCTTCCTGTGTTTTGTTGTTCTGTAATGGGATATTTTGATGAATACATCAACGTATCCCATTATTTTTAGGCCATCAGTACACTGTTAAGACTTCATAGAAGCAAGCTGCCAGCAAAGCTTAAATAAGCTTTATTAGGTTACGTCCTATCTGGAATGGCCCCCAGACATATAGCATTGCTTATATTTTATTACAGAAATGACTATAAACTGTATCCAGAATTAATATTACAATAATAAATTAATATTGAACCGTATACGCAGAATGGTTAGTAACAAACACTTACCTTGTGTGATCTTTGCTGAAACCATTTCTGTGATCTGAGAGGTGAGTTTCATGAGGAATTCCTCTGTACCAACTTCACCTAAGTAGGGTAGTTTACCCTCTTAGGGTGTGCAAAGAAATAAAGAACACCATAAATATTGTGGTACTTATTGCTGCAAATACATTTGTATTACTGTAAATAACAAACAGTAGCAAAGACATGTGGGTATTTGGTGATGTGTTTTACCTTTTCCTCTGCCAGCCTCTTCTTCAGGAGGACTAACTGTAATCCCAAGAACCCTGAGGAAAATAAAATGTTTCAATCTCATGTATTTGCATTTCTGTAAAATACACTTTAGTTGCATCTTTTTATGTGCAATGTTTGGATCTTAAAGAAAAAAAACATACTCTGGGGTTGCAGTTTCTTTCTTTGGTTGTGGTGCTGGGAAAAAGGTAGGGCGAGATATATAAAGTTACATATAAAAAAAAATACTATTAACCATGTAATTTAAATACAAAGTGCCTTGATAACTTTATGACTTACTCTTATCCACTTCCAGGTGAGCAGTGCAGATGGACTGTCCTGCTTTATTTGTGGCAATACAGGTGTAGGCGCCCGTGTACTCTGCACCCACGTCCATCAAGATGAGGCTGTGCTGGCGCCCAGAGCTTGCTATTTTGTATCCCTTAGTATCAGGCTTGATCCACAGGACATCCTCTAATGATTCCTCCTTTAGCCAGGAGACCATAGGAGTAGGAGACCCTGAAAAAATAAATGTGAGTATGGTTGGTATGAACACAGCAGGAGGGATAGTCTGTGAACTGGGCTGTCATCTTTTTGGGAGTAAAAACATCATTTGGATTTATTGTTCATGGATATTTATACGTGAAGCAAACAAACCTTCTACTTTGACAGACAGAGTGATGCTTGCTCCTTGTTTCACCTTCCTGTTGCTGAACCTCTCGAGGAAGCGTGGTGGCACCAGGGGCTCCTTGGAGTCTGCGAAAGTATAGAGTAAAACTAGTAGAAACACTTACACCATGTGTATATGTACTGTGCCAAGTCTGTACTACAAATATAAGATTACCTTTTTTATCTTGTGGCATAATCTCCCCAGGATCTGTTATAAAATGCAACTGTTACTCTTTCTGAGGCACGAAGTGTTGTAAAACGCTGTAAAAAGTATTTTTTATAGTCAAGTGCTCAGGCATTTGCATACATACTCAACACTATCAGTCTTGCAGATGAGTAAGCAGAGCCGGCTGCATTGCTGATGTAAGCAGAGTACTCCCCCATATCCTCTTTCTTCACCTCCAGGATCTCCACACCATGAAGATCTCTTTCTGCCGACAGCAGAACCCTCTCTGAAGGTCGGAGAGGGTGGCCATCTTTGAACCAGTAGACTCTGGGTTTGGGGAAACCTGGAAGACAATAGATAATTTAGAAACATCACTCTTAAGTCATGCACAATCTCACTTGACAATTATGATACATTCATAAACTCACCCTTTACTTTGAGCTGCATCTTCGCAATAGGAGAACCTGGACTGACGTGAACATCATGAAGCTCGTCCACAACCTGAGGCAGCTGATCGTCTTCAGCTACTGACTCAAAGGTCTCAGTTTCCCTGCTTGAGGAGAGTAGAACAGTGCGGCTCTAGTTTTTAGTATCGACACACAATATGTAAATGTTCATTAATAGATTTTTTAGGCAACATAAAACACTGTTTATAGTAAAATCACCTGGAAGCATATCCTTTGGCACTGACATAGGAAGATGTTTCAGTGGCGTCGGCAGCAGTGTCATAGTCTGAGCTGCAAGACACTGATGAAGGAAAGAATTACCGTACTGTAGTATTTTACAATGCTCAGTGTAATCAATGACAATTTGTGCCAGTGTGTACATGTAACTGTGTAATGTAGCTAATCTGGGATCGCTTACAAGAGGAAGTTTTTGTAAATCAGGAACACTTTGGTGACTTAGCTTTTCTAACATAGCTAGTCTAGGGTTGGGAACTGGGTTTTATGATTGTACGCAACTCAACAAAACTGTGTTCCCCTCTGTTTCACATATTTTGCGAGAAGAGCAAAATATAAGACAATAATTAAAACTAGAGTGTGAGATTGCCACGGCTTATCTAACTCTTATAAGATGAACAATTTTAGTGTTGTTCTGTTGTGAGTGCAGCTATGAATTTTTCTTGTATGATTACAAAATATGGAGAGTGAATTTAAAGGACTGAGAAAAAATTGTAGAATTGGCAGATTTTTTACTTATTCACTTATTCAATCACAGGCATTTAAAAAACACACATTTATGCTTGTAAATGTATATATCATTCACTTACTGTCAACCCTGAGTTCGGCTTTAGTTGCCGCAATGCCACTGTTGTTTTCAGCTGTGCACCGATAGACACCCATGTCAGTGGGCAACACAGACGTGATGATGAGTTGGTGGCAGCCCTCCTGGTCTTCATTGATCATGTAATGGTCATTCTCCTCCAGCAGTTTGCCGTCCTTATACCAGCGAACAGTGGGAGGGGGTTTGCCGATCACAACACAGTCAAAGCTGACTGGATAACCGTCGGGAACATCCTGACTTTGTAGTTCCGTCAAGAAGACAGGAGCAGCTGGGCAACAACAGCAAATAGTCAAAGTACATCACACTGCTACATTACTGCTACACACAATTGTATGAATACAACCAGTCCCATGTGTTTGTTACCTGGAGCTCCAGTCATGAAAGCAGGAGGCTGTCTATCTGGTGTGGGGGTCTGTGTGCCATCTTGCACGTAGCCCATCTTCTTAATTCGCAGCTCCACTTTCAGAGGACCTGCTGCCAGGATGGTGGTCTCCACAGGGACCCCGTGGACTGTAAACATCTCCTGGAACCTCTTGGAGGCAACCTCAGCCTCTTCTCGTGAATCAAAGCGAATGTAGATGTAACTGTCATCCTCACGGTAAGAGTGAGGATCCGGGGGACGCAGGTCTCCTTCATCTGCACTGATAAATGGTTCCTCCTCAACATCCGGTGGGAGACGTGTGCGCAACAGGCGGCGGAGGCGTCTGCTCGCCTGCCTCAGTGACTCATCCATCTCACTACCAGAGGAGCTCTCAGGCTCACTGTCTGCACTGTAGCCCACTGTCAGGGGTCGTCGCCCCGATGATTCTCTCACTGTTCCCACGGTAACCTTACCACTG
Source organism: Pseudochromis fuscus (assembly GCA_900323345.1). Lineage (NCBI taxonomy): Eukaryota > Metazoa > Chordata > Actinopteri > Pseudochromidae > Pseudochromis > Pseudochromis fuscus. Next base: position 6,996 of record OOFC01046530.1, read on the forward strand.
TGAGAAGTTACTCCAAACTTGTTGGTGACCTCACAAGTGTAAACCCCAGTGTCCTTGGTGGTGATGGCAGTAATAACCAAAGAGCAGGTACCATCATTGTAGATATCAATGTGATGATGCTTGCCATCTGTCAGTGGTTCTCCATCTTTCATCCAGCATACCTTATCAGGTTTACCTTCGGCAACACATTCCAGATGTATTGTACCACTAGGCTCTTTGGTCTGGTCTTTGAAGACATCTTTAAAGACAGGGCGCATGTCCTTGCGGGCCTTGTAGCCCTTAAATGCTGCTTGAATCTTAATGGCAGCTTCTCTGAGCTCAGGCTCATCCTCTTTACTGATCTCCATGATGCTGGTCTCCTCTGTAGACACCTGTTTTTCATCTGTTTGCTGAACGGCAGTTGTTTTCACCTCAGTCTGCAGCACTGTTCTCTGCTCTGCCATCTGGAAATGTTCAAAGAACCTCTCAGTGGTCATAGTCTCTGTCTCATTGGTTGCCGTGACAGCAGTCTTGCTGCTCTTTTTGAGGTAGGATACAAGTGTTGAACCCCCAGAAACTGTCTCATCCTCAGAGCTGGTGCCCAAGATAGATTCCTTCTGCTTCTTAGACACAGTGACCTGCTGCTTCTCTGCAGATTTTATTTCCACTTTCTCTGCCTCTGATTTTTTTTGACCAGCTTTACCATCCACCTCAGGCTGTTCAGAGATAGAGTCCAGAGTTGGCTCTCGACTCATGCGCCGCTTCTTCGCTGATTCCTCCCACAGCTCATGGACATCACCCTCTTCAGCAGCTTCAGGAGGCAGACTGGGCTGTCCTAGTCCCTCTGCCTCCACTTGTTTTGCATCTACACATAACAACAGAGGTACTGTAAGGGTCCTCAGTGCATCAGACATACTTACACAGTGTTTGATCCTTACCATTAAAACTCATTCCAAATTAGTATGACTAACTTAAAAGTTTAAGTGTGATGGGGAATTTAACAACAACACACAAAACATGGTGTCTTACCTGGGCGGATTAGTGGTGGTGCAGGTGCTTCTGTTACAATAAGAAACACATGATATGATGTTAAGAAAATATCTACATGCTTTTTCTTTGCTGATAACCTAAAGTACACATCCACTCACCAAGCTGCACAGTCTGAGGGAGCTCCACAGGCTCTCCAGTCCCAGCTCTGTTGATGGCTGCCACTCTGAACCTGTAGCCACTCCCTGGGGTGAGATTTTCAACCACATATTCTGTGTTACACACAGGTTCAGAATGGCATGGCATCCAGAGAGCACTGTCTACCAGTCGTGTTTCCACCCTGTAACCCAGAATGGGACTCCCTCCATCATGAAGAGGAGTGAACCAAGAGAGGGTGACAGACTCTTTAGTCTTACTGAGAACCTCTGGGTCCTCTGGAGGATCAGGTACAGCTGTTGGGAAGAAAGAAACTGGTGTTAGATGTGAGAGTAATACTAATACTAAAAGATTTGCTCTAAATAAAACTTGCACCATTTTCCATCTAAAAACAAACTTCAAAATACGGAAAACTGAAAACACCCAACTTACTAATGATGGTGAGCTTGGCCAAAGAAAGAGCATCTCTAGCAGCAAATGTAATCTCCTGCTGGGGCATAAGAGGTGCCTGTCTCAGGACAAGGCGGTAAGAACATCCATCAGCTCTCATAGCCCAGAGGTCACTGGGCTTGAGCTCAACTCCATTAGCGTACCAGGCCACATCTGCACCAGGGACAGGCTCAGTCAGCTGAACACAAAACTCCACCTTCTCTCCAACCGCTGCCACTTTGTCCTCCAAACCCTTCACGACGTCCAGCTGCCAACCTTATGAGAGAAAATGTAAAACACTGTCAACTAAAGATTATCTTAAGGGGATATGCGGTTTTTCCAAGATGTTACTATGATTACAGCTCTATCTTAACTTGTCCAGTCAGATGACTCACCTTTCACAGTAAGCTGGGCAGATGTGGAAGCTGCGCCAGCTTTGAAGGTCACTGTGCAACTGTTATGCAACCCTTTCAGCAGGAGCAGATGGCGACGACCACTCTCAAAAGATACGATCTCAGCGTTAGGGGATTCTTTCACTGGTTTTCCATCAAGAAGCCAGCAGCAGTCTTTGCTCTCAGGACGAGACAGGGCACACTCAAACAGTGCTTCACCTCCATTAAAGGTTTCCATATTCTCCAGGCCCTGCACAATGTGAATGGGTTTGCCTGTAGAAAGCAATCGGAAAATGAAGAAACAAAGGAAGCACATTAAAAATACATTTTAAGAGGACTGCAATGCTTAGAAAGTAAAATCATGTTGTCAGCAAAAGGCACAAATTCTGTAATGATCGGCCAAAGATCAATTTATTTGCCAAAGAACTGTTTGGTGTGACGGAGCAGAGGAGATTTCCTAAAGCTTGGTGGTCTGTCCATGTGGAGGGAAGCTCACCTTCCACATGAAGTGAAGCGACCACGCAGGTCCCCCCTGCCTCACAGGAGTATGTGCCCCTGTCCTCAGCCGACACACGGCTAATGTACAAGCGAGCCACATTCCAGTCCTGCTCCACTACCACCCTTCGGCCATCAGGCTGCAAAGGCTGCCCATCTTTCTTCCACTGAGCCTTGACTGGCCTTGAGTACTGGCAGATGAACTCAGCCGGTTGGTTTTCAACCACCCGAAGGTCCTCCATCTCGCTTACCACTTCAACTGTGGGATCTGAGGTTGATCAGGGGGGGGTCACAGGGTCAGGGCTTGGCCACGAGAAGTAAAAATACGAGCAGGGCATGCCGATATGACATATTGGCTTTATAACCCCCCAAAAGCATGTGGTGTTTATAAGTGAGTTCTTTTATGTATACAGTACCCATTTGTAAAAGCATGATGCAGTATCTTCATATATATTTGATTGTTTTTATCCACTGTGGATAATGCAATGAACTGTCTGCTCTCAGGGGGTTAAAAAGTCCAACAATCAAGGTCATACACCGAGGGCCAAGAGGTACTGGCAGCTGATGAAAGAGGAGGGGGACAGAGTGGATAGAAATGCCAAACTTATCATGGGGGGAGGAGAGTTAGAGGTTTTAGTTAGGGGGGAGGCCTTGATGAGGTGGACAGTGGAGGTGAATGGAGCGTGAGTATTTGCCTGCAGCCGGCCTGTAAGGATGGGTGGAGCAGCACTTCCTTTACACATTTCACTTCTCTGTTGTTTACTTACTCTGTGAAATAAAACCTGGCTAAATCCTTAACATCAGGAAACCAGGTGAATTGTTGGTTGTGCACTGTATCCAAACACCAAATAAAACTTGTTCATTATTTATAGTACCAAGGGATACACACAGTTAGGGCTGCATAGGTAATCTTATAATAATCACGATCATGCATTTGAGGTTAAGAGCTCCTAGCTCATAATCAAGAAATCACAGATGCTTGTTTCCTGTATCCATCTATCAAGTGGTCACCATTCACCCTGCTGTTGCTGGTACGAGCATTTTCACTGCATAAATAAAAGAAACCACTCACAATTCAATCTCTACATAACAGTTTGTTTTCCTACCTCATTAGCAGTTAAAATACATTAGCATTATTACACTATGTAAACGAAACATATTACATTCAACAGGAAATTAACAACCTATACGAAGATGTCTGGGCAGCAGCATGAAACACTGGAAGTCAGCAGACCAGAAGCACCGCCCAATTTAACTACCAGGAATACTAGTCCGAAAGACGACAACAGACCAAGCCATCAGAGAATGATGGCAAAAAACAAATCAGATAGTTAGAAGTTAACAGTGCTCATCAGCCAAGCCAAGTGAGTTTTAGTCATTATCATTCATCATCATTATCATTTATCATCTTCAGGCTCGGTTTTGGCTCAGATGGTGTTCTGCCTGGTGCAATAACAGGCTTCAATGTGAACAATGAAACGACTGACTACTGACCAACGGCTTATGTAACTAGCTATCACGTTTTTAAAGTATCACAGGCATTATTTAAATTGAGTTTTGTCCTACACAAGTGTAGGAGTGTTTTTTTTTCCTGGTCAGTGGCATAGTTTTTGGTAAAACCATGAAGTAATACTGACTCTCACTGTGACTGTATTTCATGTCATGTCTTTTTTTTTATCTTAACATTCATACCACTGTGTTACGATGCAACAGAAGAGGTGCTATGAAAATTACTACATTGTTCCACTAAATGGGTATAGGCTTAAACATGATCTCAAAAGTGAGAAACATCATCGTGATTATCACTTCATCATTTCAGCAGTCCTAAAAGATAGCACATATCCAAAACTCAGGAAGAATCCAAAAGAAGAGAGACAATTATTTACCACTAGCTTATTAAGCCAAAAGATGTAAGTGGTAAGATGCTACTCTCTACTCTGACAAAATTTTGCTGTGGTGCTGCACCCAGTTGTATGTTTTGATTATTTCAAAGCATACAGCATGAAACTCTGCTGATATTATTATTATTATTAATGAAATATGAGGGCAATACAATGCTGTTCATGCATGATAAAATACTGAAAAGTCAAAAAATCTTAAACCAATCTCTTCATGAACTTCAAACTTTCTATGAAACCCTGCAGAAAGCAATCTGTTTAATTCACAATTGTAATAAATATTGGCAGTAGTTAAATTGTACATTGTAGTCACAACACACAATTGGGTTTAGAATAAGCTACAAATATTTAGTTTCTAAGATTTTAATTGTAGAAGTAAAATTCTGCAGGGTTTAAAAAGACTGAGATGCATGTGATACCTTTGACTAAGAGCTTGGCTGTTGACGTTAAGCTGCCAGCTTTGAAGGTGACAGTGCCCGAGTCATCTGTGGCCAAGTTCTTTAAGGTGAGTGTGTGGATGTGGCCCTGGCTCAGCCCTATTTCACTAAAGGGGCTGTTGTCCAGCAAGGTACCATCCAGCCACCACTGAACCTTGCCAGGTGCCCTACCAGACAGCTGGCAGGCGAAAGACGCCCATTCCCCAACAAAGACATCGGTGGTCTTAAGACCAGAAATAATGAAGACTTCTTTTACTGTTGGGTGAAAAATACACACATGCACACACTAAGCCTCAAACATACTCATTATCAGCATTATGTCAACTCGACTGACAAAACTACAAGAAAATATAACAGAAAATGTGTCACTGAGGACAGACGCAACAGACGGCTGAAGTCGGGGAACTACCTTGCACTGCCAAAGAAGCTGTAGTGAGCTGGTCGCCTGCATCACAGGTATAGTAGCCACTGTCTTCAGGTTCCAGGTTCCGTATACAGAGTTCTTGAACGCACCTTTCCTGCCTCATCTCATACTTCTTACCGGGCTGGAGGACAATGCCTCCTTTCCTCCACTCAACACGAGCACTTGGCTTAGACAGCTCACAGGTCAGGGTAATATCATCACCCTCTATGGCGTCAAGGTTCTTGAGCTCTTTCTTGAAGAACACCGGGGCACCTGGTGAGAGTTTGAAATGGGAAAGTTTGACATAAGATAGAAGTTTGCCATCAGATAGTTGAGATGACAAGAAACACAGGACTTTAGACAAAAAAAGTTTTGCTGTGATGCCAGACTGTGTGTGGTTGAGGGAAGTGGAAGTTCAAGGATATTTCAGGTGTCCATTTGAATCCTATTTTGGTCCAGTCTTTGATCAACTGGAAAGAGACTTTTTCTTTTTTTGTTTTTAGAGGAGGCATTATTCTTTACCTTCCACAGTCAACGTGACATCACACTGTGCATCTCCAGTGTCACAGGTGTAGGTTCCTGAGTCCTCAGGCACCAGGTTGTAGATACGAAGCTGATGGAACGCTGCGTTCTTCTTCAGGTCGTACTTGAGACCTGGTCGGATTGCCTCGTTGTTTCTGGTCCAGGTGAGTGTGGCATTGGGGTCAGAGATGGTGCAGGCCAGAGTGACAGTTTCACCCTCTAATGCAACAGTGTTGTGCGGCTTCTCTAATATTAGCACTGTAAATATGGGAAACGTAGCATTTATATGCAGTCTGTTCCCTTCATTTACAGCCTTGGCATTAATCATTTCATCAAGTGTATACAGTAGATACATAAATACATGACTGCATGCACTGTTTGCTACACAATTTACATATTTAATAATTAAGAAAAACAATTCAACTTTGCTGTAGAACTAACAATTTATAAATAATATATATTGAAAACTTTCCAGCTTAGACATACAATCTACGGCGTAAAATAGTTAATTTTAGTTACAATATTTATGTCAGCATATTACTAGCATATTGTTTTTATAGCAAACGCTATAAAACATATGCAAAAAAGGAAAAACCTTTCTAAAAGCTAGAGTGATGATGATGATGATGATGATGCCAGTAAGTTCTTTTTGAAAAATAACTAAGCTGCTTTGTTGCTGATGGAGATGGATTTGATGATTAAAAATCACTAGTGATCATTCCATCTCCTTTACCTTTGGGTTTGTCCTCCACCAGAAGACAGACCACACTCTTCTCTTCTCCCAATACGAAGGCCACATCCCCTGATTCATCTGAGGTCACCATCTTCAGGACCAATCGGTGCACCCTGCCCTGGCTACTCATTTGGTTCAAATCGTTATTTTGAAGGAGGTTGTCCCCAAGCCACCATTCCCCATTGGTGACGCCTGGGTGCGACAGCTCAACTTCAAAGACGGCATCCTGCCCAGTGGTCACAGTAACATCGCAGAGCTCTCGGGTGATGCGCACATGCTCTGAGGGTGAATGGGATGATGGGAGGTGAGAGATCAGATCTCAGCAGAGCTTCCAGAAGGCATCGCTATGGTGATGTATCCATCACCAAGAACCCAATTATAATACCTACATAATTTAGTACTTAAATTAGTACCTCAATCCTAAGGTTTGAGCTCAGGAACAGGAATTTAGTGACGTGTGCCATATCAATAAGGAGTGATTTAAATAGCACTGAATTATTTTTCATTTTAAAAATATACCAATCATATTTCAAATCCTTCATGCTTCCTGTGTGTGTAACTTAAAGGGGACATATTATACTGGTTTTCAGGGAAGTTTAAATAAGTCTTATACACCTCTAGAACATGTCTGTGAAGTTTCTTGGTGAAACTCCACTTTGATGCCAAGCCACAGTTGTAAATAAGAACCTGTTCTTAATCTGTATTGCCTGGATAAATAAAGGTTAAATAAAATAAAAAAAATTGATGCTTTATTTTAGTCTGCCTCAAAAACACCTCACAAAAAAATCACCTCTGCTGAGAATATTCTGTTTTTAGGTGCTTGACCTTTAAGGTGCTCCCCTCCGTTGCTCTGCACTAACGTAATGACACTGTCACTATAACCAGGAAACCAGTGCAGCGCAAGTTGAAAATGAGACAAATCCACTCCCCTGTGAGGCTGGCAGCCTATGTAACAAAACGTGTGGGTTTTTACAACCCAAAACCGAGTTTGGGGTGCACTCGTTGCTGCTATACTTCTCTTGTATCGGAGAAATCCAAGAAGGCGGTCCCTATGCTTCCAACGCCGTGGGAGAACACGTAAGATACTGTCTAATGCAGCGTCTGTCAGATGCCGTCTGCTCTACTGTTACATCACAATAGAGCAGAATCCAGAACAGCTCATTTAACCACAGGTGTTTCTCTTCAAGGAGGTCACGCAACAATGAGATGGTTTTAAAATCTCACAGTCAGTGGACTTGGTCGCAGCTAAATATCAAACAATATATATACAAGACTTTAAAAAGTGGATTTTCCATAATATGTCCCCTTTAAGGGAGCACATGCTGTCTCCCACCACACACAAGATAAATTAAGCAAAGTCCAGTGTGTAAGTCTGGTAAAGTTTACATTTCATTCCAATTAAAACACTATATTCACAACTCTATAACTGTGAAATTCAAGAGAATTAGATGCTGAGTAGATGGTGTCATTTGATCCAGGACTTGATAATGAGTTGGACGAATGGAAAACGAACTTCGGGGAAGATGAAGATAAGAGGAGACAAGAGACACACATTAGATGAAGATGTACTCTGTTACCTTTTACAGTCAGGGTGGCAGCGCTTTTCTTGTCTCCAGTATCGCAGGTATACTCCCCACCATCCTCCATGGTCACTTTGTGTATGACCAGGATGTGAGTGGTAGCTTTCTGCTCCATGGTGTACTTCTCACCATGGGTGAGTACTGTTGAGCCCTTCCGCCACGTCACCTTGCAATCAGGGTTGGATGTCTCGCAGGACAGGGAAGCTTTGCCTCCTTCAGTGGCCTCTTGACTTTCCAGCTCCTTCTTGAATAACACAGCTGCGGCTGCCAGAAACACCAATTTAACAGGATGAATGACTTTCAATTCTTCAGAGGTGAACACGGCTCCTACAAAACATCCTTCAATCAAAGGCGGCATTATTTATACTCATAATTCCACAATTTCCTATGATCTGTTAAGACACTGCTTTACCTAGATTCAGCCCACTGACTGAAATTAGGCAGCACTCAGAATCAGTTTCTTAGCCCAGGCCATAAGACTTCTAAACAATCATTCAAAACACAGCCTTCACCACACTCAACACAACACACACACACACACCTGCATAAGTGCCAGAACCCTCATGCAATATTCTAGTTTATTCTCAGTGGAGCACTCCCAGCCTCGGTTTTTCACACGTTTGTCCTTGTATAACAAATGTGATAGTAAAACATCTTGCTTATAAAAACCCCGTAATGTGGCATATTTTTTAATGTGTGTCTGTGAACATCATCAAAAGGATTAAAAATACACAATTCTGATCCTTTATTAAGGCAGTAAAGTGGTGGCAGAAGGTCAGCGGAGTGAGTCAAACAGGGAAAACAAAGGCATCAGAGCTTAAGTCGTATATGGTCAGTGCAGCAAACATAACAGCAAGTCGAACACTAAATAAACACACAGCTTTCAAGTAATTGTAAAAAGTAAAAAAAGGACAGTAATGATAGTGTAAAGTGAAAAACAATTACACCTGAACCTAAAAAGTAAAGGGGAGATATTTTTGGTTTCATTGGAAAGAGGAGTGAACAAATACAAAAGTGAGATGAATGGAAAACAAGTCAGTATAAAGTGAAGAGAAGGTTAAAATAAAAAGAGGAGTCTCAAGCGTGTCCCATAATAAGGAAGATGATAGAGAAACAACGAGCAGAGAAAGTGCAAATGTTATTATAGAGGCAAAATTCATTCTCATTTTGAGATATAAAATGCTTAATATTTCTCTTACCTCTGACTGTCAGAGAAGCAGTGGAAGTGTGGTTTCCCACAGAGAAAGTGACAGTTCCTGAATCCCGCTCAGTGACGCCTCTGAGAGTGAGGCTGTGCACGCAGCCCTCGGTCTTGATCAGGTTCATTTCATTATTCTGCAGCGGGACGTCCTGGAGTTTCCACTGGGCCAGAGGCGTCTCCTCATGAGAAACCACACACTCAAAGCGGACGTCTTCACCCTCGCATACAACGCAGCTCTCCAAGAATTTCAGAATGTTAACCTCAGCCTCTGTTGACAAATATAATTCAGTTTGGTGAAGTTCAAGTTGTGGAGAGTCTGATTTAGAGGTTTCTGCTGAGCTGTTATCATGAGTACCAAGTGAAGAAACAGAACAGAGCATGGTAATGTTTGTGAAGTGAGGTAAGAGATGAGCACTAATGAAGAAATAAGTGAACAAGCTCAACAGAAAAGTGTGTAAGCAACTCAAAGAAAAACAGGGAACCACAAAGCAGAATTCACACAGGACAAGAATTAATACTTGAACATGTAAATGCAGTTATGAAGACTCCAAACAGGATTTTTACATGAAAGGTTCATGCTCAAGTGTTGCTTTGTGAGAGGATGGTCAATGAGACGGAGTGATGAAAGACACGAAGAAAGATAGGACTCAAGGGGGTGTATAAAAAGATGAGTCTTAAATAGAAAAGTCCTACCCTGCACAGTGAGGACAGCTGACGTCTTCTGGCTGCCTGTGTCACAGGAGTACTCTCCTGAGTCCTTTCCCTGCAGTTTATAGACGACAAGCTCGACTACAGTCCCTTCCTGTTTCAGCTGATACTTGCTGCTGGATGTCAGCACCGTGTCACCACACCTCCACACCACACAGGCTCCCGGCTTTGTGGTCTCACAGCAAAGACTGACACTCTCTCCTGCCTGTCCTTCAAGGTTCTGCAGCAGAGTTTTGAAAAGGACGGGCTTGACTGCAAGAAATGAAAGAAATGAAAATTTAGACGCAATGAGAGCCAGGTTTTCCACACATTAAACTACTGTGTATGCAAAAAGTAGAGGTCGTGCTGTACATATTCTGCTATCTAGTGTGAAGTATTAACCTCAAGATAAGAGTCACAGTCGAACAATAAGCTACCAAAATACCACCCAAGTATTTCAACTACAACTTGCATACCCTTCACATCTAGTAGTGCAGTGCTTTGATGGTCACCAGTGTCACAAGTGTAACTCCCAGAATCTTCAGGGTCTATATCATGGATTACTAGTGTAGCCTGGTGTCCTGTTTGTCTTATTTCATACTTGGTGCAAGGACAAAGACCAAGTTCTCCTTTCCTCCACTCCAAAGGAACACCAGGTTTAGAAAGCTCACAGTGTAACATCACACTGTCGCCTTCATCCGCCGTTTGACTTTCCAACTCTCTTGTGAAAACAACCGGCAGTGCTGACGGACGGATAAAAAGATGATTAAATACGCAATAAGGAACAGAAATGATGAAATATAGTCGGGGGAAGGAGAAATGAAGACACAAATGAAATGAAAGGCTTGATGGAAGAACGTCATGAAGACATGAGACAGATGATCTCCATCCTACCATTTACTACAAGGGATGCTGAGCTTATTGTGTCCTCTAAACAGCAGGAGTAGCTTCCTGTGTCTTCAGGCCTCAAGTCAAGGATCTGTAGCTCGTAACTGCATCCTGTTTGTTGTATTTGGTACTTTTCTCCACAACTCAGGACTTCACTTCCTTTCTTCCACTCTACACGAAGTCCAGGTTTTGCAAGCTCACAGTGCAGAGTGACACTACCTCCCTCCTCAGCAACCTGGCTCTCCAGGTCTTGAATGAATATGACTGGAATAGCTGGGGAAATTATAGTAAAATAAGTGTTGATATGTGTTGTTGTAACCCACAGGCTTTCAGATCCACAGTTTTCTGTGTGAAACAATCAATTCATTTTGAACTTACCTGAAAGAGTATGTCATTGTTTAGCTGCAGTAATAACAAAAATTGAAAAACAAGCCTGATGTATGGCTGGTTAAATACACACACACACATACATTCACAACAACACTGATGCATACCCAATGATCCCCAAGACAAGGGGCGTGGCCAAGCACTTAAAACGTCTCTCAAACACAAGGCTCAACTATTCCCATCTGAATAACAACAAACCGAAATACAGCGTATCTGGCAATCACAGAGAAGTGAGAAACATCCAATCACGGTGAACACACATCGTCCAAAAATCCAAACGGAAAACACAACAACAAGAGGAGTAAACACTGTGCAGGTGCTACAGAAAATCTACCTTGTTCGTTCACTTTGGTATCCAGCTCTGTGGACTCTGGCTTTGGGACGACTTCAGAATCAGCAGGTTTTTGTGCTTCTGCAGGTGCAACTCATTTAATTAGACTTTAAATATGCACTTAAATATGCACTTAACAAAACCCAGACTCTTGACAAAACCATCAAGATACAAGTCTGCCTGAATGTTTAACTTGCGCTGTTGTAGCAATGTGCTTTGGCAAAAACCAACTATACAAAAAATCTCCAGCACCAACAGAACTTAGAGCTCAATGAGTTTCTCCATAACACCAACACATACCTTCAACTTTCTTTTTGGACTCCTGCTTTTCAGCTTCAGGTTTGGAGGTGACTACAGCTTCAGGTTTGGAGGTGACTACAGCTTCAGGTTTGGAGGTGACTACAGCTTCAGGTTTGGAGGTGACTACAGCTTCTGGTTTGGAGGTGACTACAGCTTCAGGTTTGGAGGTGACTACAGCTTCAGGTTTGGAGGTGACTACAGCTTCAGGTTTGGAGGTGACTACAGCTTCAGGTTTGGAGGTGACTACAGCTTCAGGTTTGGAGGTGACTACAGCTTCTGGTTTGGAGGTGACTACAGCTTCTGGTTTGGAGGTGACTACAGCTTCAGGTTTGGAGGTCTCTGCTGTCATGGCTGTTATTTCTGGACACATACAAGTGTAGGCTTTAATTCAACTCAAACAAACCACAACTTTGACGTCACCAACAGACTGAACAGTGCAACAAGTCAAAAGCAACATGCCTGACAACTTTTGAAGCCACCATCTCCAAGACAACACAGTATAATTTATGCTTAATGTCCATTGTCTGAGACAAGAGAATACAAGCTCTTACAGGGATTCTGTTGTTTGTTACATACTTTATGCCAACACATTATCATAACCACAAGAAGCACGATCAACAAAAGAACAGACCGACTTGCAGGACATGGGATCGGACAGTTGAAAAACTTTGTGTAGCAGTTCAGCCATTCAGGCAAAACACAATCTGTATCATTTAATATCATATCAAGTTTAGAAATAATCAGACTCCAGAGGTGGGTAAACAGTGTGCTCAGGTAAAAATGTTGTTACTTTGTAAAAAAAAACAAACAAACAAGTAAATCATACAGAAGTAAAAATGGTCATCAAAATAACAGAAGTATGTATTAGAAAAACAACTTGAGTAGAGAGTAACTTCATGAAGGACTTCATCCACAGATGGTAGTCATCAGGTGAACCTACTGTAAACATCTGGTCAGTTTGGGATAAATTATCATGTCATCATTTGTGCGTCGTCATTACTAGATTTCTGTATTTCTATAATATCAAGAAGTGTACATGACAACATCCTCTACTATGGATGCCCCATGTCCCAGTTGAGGATCCAGTGTGAGCCCATCACATCCAGGTTTTAATGTCACATGCAGACAATAATAGGTGGACAAATGAGTGTTTAACCTAACTAAAAAGTCGAAAAAAACTGATCATTCAAGTTGAGATTATATTGTCGTTGCTGCACACGCAAACTTGTTCTTCACGCTTCAGTTTTATCCGAAGAATCTGTGGTTGAAAGGTGGTAGGGTTACACAGCAGCACAGCACAGCAGACCTGGGATCAGCCGTTTAGCCTCTTAATGAAATGAACATGAATGCATAAAATAATAAGGTGCAATGATCCAACCAAATGGAAGAGTCTATAAATATGCTCATTAAAAGTAAAAGCAAGCTCCATTGAAACTGAAAGAAAGTCAATATAACCTGTTACTACCCACCTCTGAAAAAATTAGAAAATTTCCAAACGTGTACTTGAAAGTTGCACGGACAAGCTACAGCCAAACATGTAACGCATATCGAGATGTGTCATAAAAATGAACAGTATCAGGGCAAGAACACCGGCTTGTGGCAACACACTGACTGACGGGGATATGTACTGTACATCGAGAGAACAGCAAGTCGATAACAAGCAAGAATCCTTGCATACCGTCAACTGGCTCTTTGGTCCCCTGCCTCTGGATATCTTGTTTAGCGGCTGTTCCAGCAACAGTCTTCACAGCTGGGATAAAACACAACATTAACCTCACGTTCTCAGTGAGTTTTACACCCTGTACATACAGCCAACCAAATCCAGTAAAAGCACACACAACGCCAAATGACCAGCTTACAACTCTGCACACTGCTCCTTGTGTTAAATTAAATATACCAACGTCCACTCATATCAGCGGTCCAACACACAGCAACAATCCAACAGTACAACCAAAAATGCCATAAACAATAGCAACAAAGAGATAGAATAAACAAAATACAATCTGTATTACAAAATGCAATAGACACAATAGAAATCAAGAAGAAAACAAAAGCCGCCACCATCACATCTTAATGCCATTCACTTTGCAACAAATACCGAAGCCAAACTGGATTGCCATCTCCCCACATATTTCCCAGTTGTGTTTTCTGCAAGCCAGAAACGACTCATTCGCAGCATAGACAGATGTCACAACAAATGCCATGCAAACACAAGTCGCATTACCTTCACCTCCCACTTTAAGCTCTGTTGAACCTCTCTGAATCTCCTGTTTAGGAGTTTGTCCAGTAGTGGGCAGTGTCACAGCTATAACGATTGAACACAACATTGGGCTCACGATTTCACTTTACCAGCACTCCATACATGTAATACTCAATTCAAATTAAGAGAAAAGCACAGCTGGTGAGAACAAACATGTTTTTACACCAACAGTCAGCAATCAAAGCAAAATGACCCGCAGACCACACAACGCCAAGATTGAGATGATTTTCTTCAAGCTGCAAAAAGTGACACATCATGACATTTAAAGGATGAATAAAATCACCACATTCACCAGCAGGTGCATGAAATACAGCATGTTGGATGAAAAAAGGATGCAAACACTTGCTTAGCCTGAAAGCAACAACACACAATGTAAAGTCGATTCACGACCCAACAAGTTTCTGTACGATAACACCAGTCGGCCGCCAGGCATGACGTGACAATGTTTCTGACAAGTCGTGAATATCACAATGCATTTTTCTTAAGTTCCCATTTGATAAAGCATCGCGTTGCACACGGGGATTAATTCCAAGTGCACATTGCAAACAAAGCTGAGAATCCAGAAAATTACCTTCCACTGTCTCACTTATCTCTTGCCTCTTGTGTTTGTCTTTACCAGCTATGGATGGAGATTCAGGAACCTTGACTGAAAAGCAAATATGATATGAACCTACACATACTGTATAATGGCATCACACAGAGACACTGACAGACCCGATTAAGGTGGACCCTCAGACTCCTCAGGCCATGCACAACTGGCACAAGTTCTCATTCATTCTTCCTGTTTTCCAATGAGCCAGCAATGCCACATATGCTGTGTTTTAGCACTGAGAAAAATGACAATATGAAAATCTCATTGGACACAGCAGAAGCGAACAAAGCCGAAAAAAAATCTGGCGAGAAATACAGTACATCTATCATAAACTGTACAGACCACAAGATACAGGCCCAGCTTAGGGGGAGACTGCACATGGCAACACAAAGACCATTATCAAGATGGACAAAGCGCATGAAGCTGAAACACAAGCGAGCACATCGCCATCGTTCCTTCATACCTTCTGCTTTTTCCTTGGTCTCCTGCCTCTTAGATTCCACCTTAGCAGCTGAAGGAGGAGCTACCAGCTTCACAGCTGAGAGGAAATAATTTATGTTCAGTTTACTGTTACATATTTAATCATTTACTTTACTATATCAACAGGAAACTAAACATCACCTGAAAAATTGGTTCTGATACAACATGAGGGAGAATCAGTTGTCTGATTACATCATATAGATAAACAGTTACGGGCCAACGTACATAATGTACCACCGACAAAGTCATAAGACACACTGAGGCGCAGCAGAAAGCACAGCCTGCTACAATGACAATCTTTGTGAACTGAAAAAACAAGAAGTGATGCAAAATATTCTGAATACCAACATTCAAGATGTCAAAGCACAGAGAACGCTGCAGAAAAATGAGCCGAGCAAACACCTTCCACCTGATGATCACTACAGTGTCACGCAAACAGGAATTTTCTGAATTTGTCAGACACTCACAAACATGGCTACATTTCATGAGTAAGCAAACAGAAACAAAACAACAACAAACAAAATGACAGGGAGAGAAACTTCACAGAAAAAACAATTTTTCTACAACACACGTGCTTCAGTTCAAATAAAATCTGGATTGTTTAGATTTATACAGAGTAATGTAAGTTCAATACAATCATTTGTCCAAGTAAATTCAAAGTCAGTTTTTATAATAATAAGAAATTAAATGTGCAATTACTGTAGTACAAAGACAAATCCCAATATATTGTAACTCTTACAGTGTAGGGGTTCAAATCACAAATCCTCCTACCCTTGATCTTGAGGCAGGCTGTGGTCTTCTGGTCTCCACACACACAGCTGTAGTCTCCACTGTCTTCTGGCACCACCTTGTTGATCAGGAGTTCATTCACAGAGGCCTTCTGCTTCATCTGGTACTTCTCTCCAGACTTCAGGACCTCAGATCCCTTCTTCCACTCAACTGGGACTCCAGGTTTAGAGAGCTCACAGTGCAGAGTAACACTGTTTCCCTCCTCAGCCTCCTGACTCTCCAACTTCTGCTTGAAGGTCACTGGTCGGGCTGAGCATTCATTAGTTGGTTAGTAACCCATGGCAGGTGACACCATCACACATAAAAATACATAATAAACCAAACACACAATAACAAACACTGGGGAACTGCAATCCACAATGACACGCAGGCTCTAAAAAGTATTTCCATCAAAAATGTTGCGGTCAACATGTTTTAAAAATGGTACATCAACTGACTCTTTGAAAATCTTCTTCCTACCCTTGATCTTGAGGCAGGCTGTGGTCTTCTGGTCTCCACACACACAGCTGTAGTCTCCACTGTCTTCTGGCACCACCTTGTTGACCAGGAGTTCATTCACAGAGGCCTTCTGCTTCATCTGGTACTTCTCTCCAGACTTCAGGACCTCAGATCCCTTCTTCCACTCAACTGGGACTCCAGGTTTAGAGAGCTCACAGTGCAGAGTAACACTGTCTCCCTCCTCAGCCTCCTGACTCTCCAGCTTCAGTTTGAAGGTCACTGGTTGAGCTGATCATTCATTAGTTGATTAGCAGTCAGTTGCATGCCACAGCATAGAGTATAAAAACAGATTTACACAAGAACTATACAAAAACAAGCACAGAACATGAAAGACAAACACTGACCATGACCCACAGTTTTGGACTTGATAACAAATGTGTCTGAATATCCACTTAAAAAAATACATAAACACACATTACAAGAACAAACTCTTTGAAAACTCCTCTTCCTACCCTTGATCTTGAGGCAGGCTGTGGTCTTCTGGTCTCCACACACACAGCTGTAGTCTCCACTGTCTTCTGGCACCACCTTGTTGACCAGGAGTTCATTCACAGAGGCCTTCTGCTTCATCTGGTACTTCTCTCCAGACTTCAGGACCTCACTTCCCTTCTTCCACTCAACTGGGACTCCAGGTTTAGAGAGCTCACAGTGCAGAGTAACACTGTTTCCCTCCTCAGCCTCCTGACTCTCCAACTTCTGCTTGAAGGTCACTGGTTGGGCTGAGGATGTATTAGTTGGTTAGCAGTCAGTTGCATGCATGAAATATAAAAAATATTTAGACAAAAGCTGTACAAAAACAAACACAAAAGACAAACACTGACAGTATGACACAGGACCATGTCCCACGGTTGTAGACTTTACAACAAATGTGTACAAATATGCATTGTTCTGTACAAAAAAAAAAAACATTACAGAAACAAACTCTTTGAAAACTCCTCTTCCTACCCTTGATCTTGAGGCAGGCTGTGGTCTTCTGGTCTCCACACACACAGCTGTAGTCTCCACTGTCTTCTGGCACCACCTTGTTGACCAGGAGTTCATTCACAGAGGCCTTCTGCTTCATCTGGTACTTCTCTCCAGACTTCAGGACCTCACTTCCCTTCTTCCACTCAACTGGGACTCCAGGTTTAGAGAGCTCACAGTGCAGAGTAACACTGTTTCCCTCCTCAGCCTCCTGACTCTCCAACTTCTGCTTGAAGG
>OOFC01046538.1:0-12378 GCA_900323345.1 Pseudochromis fuscus
ATCACCCCTCCCCCATCCATCCACCATCACCCCCCCATCCACCATCCATCCATCATCCATCCATCCATCATCCTCCATCCATCCATCATCCATCCATCATCCATCCATAATCTATCATCCATCCATCCATCCATCCATCCATCCATCCATCCTCCATTCATCCATCATCCATCCATCCATCATCCATCCATAATCCATCATCCATCCATCCATCCATCATCCATCCATCCATCCATCATCCATCCATCCATCATCCATCCATCCATCCATCCATCCATCATCCATCCATAATCCATCATCCATCCATCATCCATCCATCCATCCATCCATCCATCCATCCTCCATCCATCCATCATCCATCCATCCATCATCCATCCATCCATCCATCCATCCATCCATCCATCCATCCATCCTCCATTCATCCATCATCCATCCATCCATCATCCATCCATAATCCATCATCCATCCATCCATCCATCATCCATCCATCCATCCATCCATCATCCATCCATAATCCATCATCCATCCATCATCCATCCATCCATCCATCTATCCATCATCTGTCCATCCGTCCGTCCGTCCGTCCGTCCATCCATCCATTCATCCATCCATCCATCCATCATCTGTACCCGAGCCTGAGAGGGAATTATATAACTATTTATTATTATCATTGTTTATTGAGGGTGTCACTTCAAAAGCTGTGTCAAAAGCTAGAATAAGATACCATAAGATAACATATGGTAGGATATGATACAACACAACAACTTAAGATAACATACGATACAATGTATGATATGATAACAAAAGATAAGACATCATATGGTACGATACATTATAATAAGATAACATGCGACGCAATATGATACATTACAATAAGACAAGATAACATATGATACAATATGATATAATGACAGTGATATACAATATTTTTATGTGACATTATAGTGTATACACAGTATTTTTCTTGCACACTGCATCGAAACATAATGCATTCAGTGTATTTTCCTCCTGGTGATGCACACATTTGCTACGTCCCTTTGTTAACTGTATTTTAGAAATACAATTTGGACCAAAGTCAAACAAGCGCTCACATTAAAGTCTGTTTTCATTACTTTCTGCTTAATGAAGTTGTTGATCTTTAGAGCTCAGAAGATTGAGGAAAGAACCAGAGGACGTCTTGGACTCTGCTGTTCCATAAAATCTCTTTAAGAGATCAGTGCGGAGATACGCTTATTAGCTTAATGATACTTACAAAGACCTCCCTGTTTTATGCTGTCCTGGTTTTCTCCCAACAGTATACCATATGTCATTTCAAGACTGCTGCTCTTCTCATTTTATTTATCTACTACCTTTTTGTAGGAGAACCGGCAAACTAAGAACTTCATTGTATGGTGTAACCGCTGTTTTAACCATGTGATCCCATATGACCAGAAATCTCTTGAATCTTGAGTCACGTTTAAGTAACATGTGTGAATACACAGTAAGATGAGTTTCTTTATCCATTGAAGTGCTGGGGAAAAACATTTTCTTATTTCTGAGGAAAAACAACAAAATACTGGGTAAACACAACAAACTGTTGGGTAAACACAACAAAATGTCAGAAATCAGAAAGACTTTTTTTATACTCCATACAATATATTTAAGTATGGCTATTGCCCAATCTTGTGTAAAACCTACAAAACAAAGTAAAAAGAACAAAATCCAGGGTAAAAACAACAACATACTGAATAAAAACAACCCTTCTTACCAGGTTAAAGTAACCCAGTATGTAGTTAGTTTAAAATGTACACGGGTCTGGGTTAAACCACGCCAACATGTTTTTAGTTTAGCTGTATTTTAACTATACAAACAACCCTCCGTGAATCATGTGGGTCCCACAGTGGGTCCCGCAGCGGGCTGGGGGTGTGACACTTTCACCGTCCACTTGTTCTATCATGCAATAACTCAGCCTGAACGACATTGTCAGACGGTCCCTAACAGCAGGGGCAGGCTGAGTAGTTGATGCTGGAGCAGCAGCAGCAGCAGCAGCGGCGGCGGCGGCTCCTCACTCACTCACAGTCCGTTACTGCAGCTCCACAGAGCGGCCGCTCATCACCGAGTGTTCCCACCGGGGGACACGGTAGGATATTCGTGGACATGAGGACGACTTCTTCTTCCAAAAGGCGGACCGGGAACCCCGACTGGCGTCAGTTTTCACCGAGCGACTGAGAGAAGGTGGTGATGCAGCAGAGGAGAGCCGTTAGCCAAACAGCAAGCTAGCTAGCGGTACTAACGGGCTTTCAAAGCTCAGCCCGTGTTAGCTAAGAAATGTCACGTACATCGGTGTATATTTTTATTCATTATATCCACGTATCATCCGGGTCATTATTTTTTTAGCTCTTCGTTTTTTACCCCTGCTAGCCAGTATTAGCTTGATACGTTAGCTCGTGCGCTTGGTACTTGCTAGCTAACATTTGGTATCGTCTCACCAGCTTCAGACACACTGTCAGAGGAGGAACTGAGGAGATGCTGAGACGTCGTAAGACACACACACACACACACACACACACACACACAGGCAGGAGAAACACGTAAACAGGCACAGATGGAATATTTTGGTTATCGTAGCTGTGGTGCATCAGTACGACCGTTTATGTTTAAAGTGGGGGTGGGGAGGAGGAGGTGATGGGGGGATACTCGGTTGATTTCCATCCATCTTTCCTCACATTCACACTTAATCAAACATTCTTCTCACATATGCGGGGAACACAGAGGGGATTAAAGGGAAATTATAATTTAGTTGCAGCCCTGCACAGGAGACAGGAGACATACGTGCAGTGTATTTATTTTGCACGTCTTCATTTGCTTAGGTTGGACACACGATTGTTATTCCCTGCTCTTCATCGTTTTATTTCTGGGGTTGTCTCGATGTGATTTTGATAGCCGGCTGTACAAGCTGTACTGCATTGCAATAAAATAGAAAGCAGGATTCACTGTGTTAGTCCTGGCAGGGGAGCCAGTATGCGCAAAGGACAGTTGATCACACAGATACTGCACATCCCCCTGATACCTTTAAGGCTCTGGATGATATGTTTGTCATTAAATGTGTGTGTGTGTGTGTGTATGTGTGGTTCATGCTTTGAAATATACCACAGTATGCAAAGAAAATAGTTTATTGCTATTAATATTCCAGCTAACACTCGGTGATATGTGACATACCATTTTCTGTGAGTTGTCAGTGTGTGTTTGATGGTAATTCAGAGCTGTTGGGCTCAATAGAAGCCTGTCAGGCAGCGCTTGGTGAGATGATACCAGTGGTTACAAGGGACATGCTGCCAAGGTGGAGAAATGACAACTTAAAGGAAAGAGTATAAAGGGTATTAGCTGCTCTATCCTGACAGAACACAGGGAACATTGACTTGATAGAGTGGTTGAAATGAAGGGAGGAAAAGATGAGTCTCTGGTGCTGAATGGTAACTCTGTTTATTTTTTTCTCTTTTCAGAATCGTCATGACTGTTTTCCTGCTGATTAGTCACTCCTTCACCGAGGGACATCAACCCTTTTTGACTTCTGGACTCACCAACGCAGGGATGAGATAATAAAGTCAACCAGCCGGTGCATGCTGCTGCTACAACAACACCTGTGGCACCTGTAAACCCACCACCCCAACCCCCGAGTTACATTAATTCAGCTGTGGAAACATGACGACGCCGGCTCTCCTGCCACTGTCGGGCCGCAGGATACCCACCCTGTCACCGGGCGCCTCCTCCTTCCCGCACCACAGGGCCACGTTGAGGCTGTCGGAGAAGTTCATCCTCCTCCTTATTCTCAGTGCCTTCATCACCTTATGCTTTGGGGCCTTCTTTTTCCTCCCGGACAATTCCAAGCACAAGCGCTTTGACCTGGGCTTGGAGGATGTGCTCATCCCTCACATTGACACGCCCAAGGAGGGGAAGCATGCTTCAGGACAGGTGGTCATACACGGACAGGGAGGACATGATGAGCACAGACACAGGTAAGGATCCACAGGGGAGGGGGTAGTTGGTGTGTGACACAAACAGCTGTCGTGTCAGTTCAATTTAACTTTATTGTCCCTTGGTACAGCTGCAGACAAGAGACATAGGACGGATTTACCCATTGCACTTGCATTTATAAAGGAATATTGCAGTTTAAATTGAATGTACCCCAAACCCATCAGCAAATGTGGATTAAAAAAAATTAAGTTAAGATATGTGCTAAAAATGAATGAATAATCAGATTTAAAAGAAGTTGGACTACAAATCCCTAAAATCAAACTTGAGATCAGAGTACAGTGAAGTATTCAGGTTATTTTGAAGTACTGACAGGTTTGTGAGGTATTTGGTAATAAATACACAGAGAAATAACCTAAATACTATTGTTGGTTTTTGGTTCTTTATCAAACCTTCTTCACATCACACGTATCTTTTTCATGTGGGCCATCCTGTCACAGTAGCATGTTGTAACACTCGGGTGTGGCAGAGTTTGTAGAGTAATATCTCACTCACCTGTACATTGAGGTACACGTCAGCACAGGTGCTCCTCTCGTCTTTTTGTCCCTGGTTTCTTTGTGCAGCTGTGGACCTGCCCCAGATCCTCTCATCTTCAACAGAAATGTTATCACCCTGGCCCCGGTCTTGTTGTCATACTGTCCTGCAGGCAGACCTTGTTGAACTTGATGAGCTAGAACACACAGGCTGTTTGAAAAGCTTTAGTAACTGCTTAAACAGGCTTGGAAATTACTGCCTGCCATGCGCTAAATACTGGTAGATTTTGGCCGCGGCTTTTGCATTTGTCATTTGGTTTGTCCGGCCCGTGTGGCGGGGAGCCAGCCATCATTCGGAGCCACTTTCCTCCTCCTAAATCAAATTCATATTTGGCTCCTCTGTGTGTCTTGTGCTAGTTAGACTCCTCTGTGCTGAGGCTTCGTCCCAACCATTAAATATTACTCTCAATGGACTCAAGTGACTTTTCAAGGGAATTCTGTCATATGGACATTTCAATGTTGCTAATTTTATTTGTAAAGATTACTTACTGTAAGCCAGTAAATTAGTGCTGGAGGCTATTTTGTATTTTAAGAGACACAGCTTTAATCTAATGACAGTTATTTTCCTTCTTTTTACTTATAATGTCCTTGATTGACTTTACACATACTGGGACTGACACTGACGACTATTCTGATAGTCGACTAATCGGATTATGAATCATATGATTATTACATGATTCCTATTTAAATTTATCCTGAGGTTGTTTAAATGATGTGCTCATTAATAATAAAGACCAGAAAGATGGATACTTCATTCAGAAATACATCTTTTAATCAACTTTGCTGCTGATATCAGCTGCTACTGATATAAAAAGTATCAGTAATCATCGGCCACCGCCATATTGTTTACTTTTCAGTGAAGGCTGTTGTGCATGTGCAGCTCTCAGCAGAGACAGGGATGAAGAGAGATGCCTCACGCCGTTCAAAAAACACAACAGTTAAATTCGTTGACGATTATTTTTATTAAAGATTTTTGTTGACTAATGGTTGCACCCTGAACTCATCCACATTAAATCCTATGGCTGCTACATGTGCATTATGTTGTGGTGAAACTTAGTAAAGGTCGTCTTCATGCTGGGGAAGAAAGTCACTGTTGTGACTGTCCCCTTGTCCCCTGTGGTGTCTTTTCATATTTCCATTCTGAAAGCCTTTTAGACCTTGAGATGCTGCCTGCTGCAAAGAACATAATTATTGTTGTCCAGCAGCACAGACGGAGCATTGGGCTCAAGTGGTGCTGAGCGGTGTAGTCGGAGTTACAAGGGCTTTTCAAAAATACCCAGTTTGAAGGCTCGGAGATGTTCTCGCTGTCTCCAAAAGGTGAAGCAGGGATACGAAGAGATTCAAGGATGGATGACAGAAGCATTTGGATAGATTGCATTTCTCAGGACTTGGTGTGTTTCAGTGTGATGTGACTGCAGTTATTCTGTTGATGCCTTTTCAAGGTTACATTATGAGTGAGCTGGTTTACTTGTGTTTAGATGAGGGGCAGCAACAGATTGGATGCTGTCGTCCTCTGGGATCAACAGATTCAGTTTCCAACACAGAAAATATGTGTTGAAACTGAGAGGGGGGATTAAAAAAACTGTTTACACTTGGTTTTAAGATGTGATTGGATCGCAGGTCGACCACCAAGAAGCACTAAGATCTGATCACTCAGACCACATGTGGAGGTGATGGGGGACGTGTTTGACGAGTTAACGAGATGAGTGGTGAGTAGCGTGATAATTGCGTGATAACCCCAGTGTTGCCGCAGAGACATCTGAGGCGCTATTTACACGGAGACGAAACGAATACGTCTTCCCCGTAAACGGATAGTTATATCTGCTTCCACACCACAAAGCCGAAAACGCTGTAGTCAATATGCCAGGCCTGTATGTGGCGCTGTAACGCTGCCACACAAACACACCAAAACAGAGAAGAAGGCACGGAGCATTGTTTTCCTCGTTGGTTGGGAGATCATGCGGTATACCATGTTCTCAATCTCCACTTGCTGCTCACGATACATGTACATTTGGAAAATATTTTGCTGTAAAAGCCAAAACAAAGCCAGTAGCTGCTGCAACAGTAACGCCACGCTGTATTCCGCCATGTTTATTGTTGTTGTCCGGGTTGCGCAGGCGAGTTAAGGGTCAGAGGCGGGGCTACGGCCGCAGCATTTCAGGAGAATGTGTATTCACACATGGAGATAAAGGCGCAGCGGGTGGCGGCTTCAGACTTTCCCACTCTGTTTCAAAAAGTATCGGATTCGGCTGCCGAATCTCCGTCTCCGTGTTGACGCAAGGCCTAAACAATAAAAAACTTTGTCGTAGGGTGGACTGCCCTTTGGTTAACACTAGTTTTCTCCTCTTTATTTAGTTAGGAAGGTAAGTTGTTGTCTTTTGTTTTCCCTGAGTAGGTTATTCATTTACTGTCCAGACAGGATTTACAGACAAAAGTGTTGTGACTTTTTTAAACTTTTAATGACGTCTGTAGATAAAATTGTGTTGGCCTAATCAACACATCCATCCATACATCCATCTTCCATCCATCTTCTCAAACCCACACTGAATTGAGTTGAAATGAGTGGCATGGTGGTGCACTGGCTGTTGCCTCACAGTAAGGAGGTTCTGAACTCGGATCTTGTCAGGAGCCTTTTTGTGTGGAGTTTGCATGTTCTCCCTGTACAAGTGTGAGTTTTCTTGGGGTACTCCTGTTTCCTCACACAGTTCAAAGACATGCCTGTTACATCAATTGATGACTCTGAATTGCCCTTAGGTGTGAGTGTAAACGTGGATGGTCTGTCTGCGATAGACCGACAACCTGTCTCGGGTACCCCACCTCTTGCCTGTTTCCAGCTGGGATAGGCTCCAGCAGACCCCAACCACCCAAATGGGTAAGTAGGTATAGAACTTTAATGAATGATTGTTGTCTACTTTTCCTCAGCACATAGAGTCTTTACCAATTATTTCATCCTTGTGCATTAGTCAGGCAAGACCAGGTTATGACATTCTTTGTTTGTTTGTATTTTACAGAAATGCCATACGTGCCAACTCTACCCCCGTCTTTTCAGTGGGGCTGTCAGCTGGTGAAAGGCTGGATACCAGCAGACATGGCTGGGATGCTTTCACAGGGCAACTGAGTACAGAGTGAAGGGCTGTAGTAGGTGTTAACCTCAAAAATAGCCACTAGTTCTCACTCAGACCCCAGCAACTGCCCAGTGTTTACATGGAAACAGCTCATAAAGTGCCCAGTGACAACCTTTACCTTTTAACACACACACACACACACACACACACACACACACACACACACACACACTTCTGCATACAAGCCTGCATTACAGACATGATAAAACCTGCCAGGTCACACATAAACACAAAGACTCATGCAATCAGATGAATTCTGCTGGGCTGAAACATGATATCATAACACACACATTTGTCTGTCTGTGCTTAAAAGGACATTTGTTGATATTGCTTAGTCAAACAGCTAATTCCTCAGTTCCAGCTGAACCCTAAACCCAAGTCTGTGCCCCCAAATGCCCTTTGAATGTCTGAATATCTGTCCGAATCAGCCAAAAATGTTCCTGCGATGTAGAGATGTCCTCATGAAGATGTGCCTTTTAAACATGGCATAAAAAGATTTCCTTAACCCGTGGTTTTGTTTAACTTGTTCAGCCCCACAGACATGTTTCCTAGTGGAAAGCATCTGTAGACAAAACCCCAACCTCAGCACATACACAGTCAGTCACACACACACACACACACACACACACACACACAGAGCCATCCTCCTCAACTAAAGCACAAGTGTGACAATCACCCTGCAGACATCATAAAGTTGCCTGAGTGTTGAGACATAAATAAACATGGTGACAAAATGAGTGCACACAGAAACACACACAGACACACAAGCAGCAGCCCAAGGCCTTCAGGCAGTTTGCTGACATAAAGAAGACCATGTGAGGTCTGCAGTTATAAGACTGAATTTATTTGTGGTTCCTCCTCAGTGTGAGCTGTTTGATGAAAAATAATGAGATGCAATTTTTTTGACAAACAATAGGTCAGGGTCAGGGCCAGATCGTCTAGCCTGCCTGTTCCCTGTTTCAGCCTCCTAGTATTACTATTATGATTAGTTTATTTCAAACATGTTAAAAAGAAAAAGAACCGTAACAATATTAAAGACAAAAAACACAGATATAAACGGCTTCATGTAAATAAACAACAAGATTCAAATATCAATACATAACAAAACATGAATAACATCTAAACACCTAAAGAAGTAGGAAGAAAGACACTACTTATCTGCTTGCACCCCTTTTCTCTAAAAAAAATTCAAGCTACATGCCATAAGTAGTAATAGAATGACGGCTTTGCAGGTGCATGTGGTACATTCCAAAGTGACGACGTCCTTGCACATGCGCATTTCATTTGAACCGGTGTCACTGAGGAGGACGGATGCATTGTTTTTGGGGGGATTAACCCTTAAAATAAAATACAATAAAATCACCCGTTCCTGGTTAGGGTATAGTGATGGGTAGATGAAGCCTCATGAAGCGTTGCAGCACATTACCCAAACTGTATCGATACGTGACGGTCCTGTGTTGCTCAATACTGACACCCGTTGGATGTTACCAATCATTACAGGCAGTCTCCTTGACAGACTCAGCTGACATACTGATTTAATGACCTAGCCATAACGTAGAATTGTGTATGGACTGTATGGACATGTCCATACCGAACAATAACTTAAATGTCCATTATGGGGTCATCTATACACCCAGAGGGATCAGACTGCTACAGAGGTCCACGTGCTTGTGTTTGTTTATTTATGCTAATTCACCTGAATGCAATGATATTCCTGCTCGTGACAATTTGTAACTTTCAGCATAATGGCACGACTGTGTGAGGATGTTTATGTACTTGTCTTTGAGGCAAGGAGGATTTTATTGATATATATTTAGGTTTGGGAAGAATCCCGCTGACTGACACCACTTCCTTATAAACACAGTTTTCCGATACAGATGAAACAGCAGCTGTATCATCACGTGACTTTCTTATTGCGACATGCATGCACACACAGAGTTTTATGGTGGTCTGGAGGTGCAAACCAACATTACAAAATGTGAAACACTTTCACAGAGGTTGAGACGAATTTACATATTGGAAAACAAATTAAAAAGAAGCAAAACACTTTTATATTTCAGAAAACAAATTAACATTTCAGAAAACAAATTAACAAGATGCGAAACACTTTTACATTTCTGAAAACAAATTAAAATTAAAGCTGCAACCAGTGATAAACGGGCCCTCGCACCTTTGCACATTCAGGGCAACTAGCAAGACATGAACTGATGTGTCGGGGTCATTGTGTGAATGGGGAGCACTCACCACAGCTGTGAAGTAGATTCTTTCTGAAGATAGGTAAACACTTTGTGCAACATGTTGTCATGGAGACGTGATTGACAGCTCTCTCGTCAGCCAATCAGCTGCTGAGTAATATGATCCTTCCTGTCGGGGGGGCGGAGCTGTGAGGTGTGAATCTCAACTCTGAGGTGTGAAGTTAACCATTCTAGCAAACACAAACACATTCATTGTAAACACTGACAAACTGTAAAATCAGACTGAAACAGACAAACAACCATGAAAAGTCACAGTAAATTCAGCTGGACCAAGCTGCACGTTTTGATGTATTTTTTACAGGGGTTGTCCCAACACTGCAGGACCAGGAATGCGCCAAAGTCCCCATTCAATTTCAATGAGAGAAGAGACTGGCAAAAAGTTTAAATTGGTGGAGTTTCTCTTGGGTTTAGGTCTTGGGTCCAAGAGGCTTTTTTGTAGGTCTTGAGATTATACACATATTTCTAAAATTTTGTAGCTCTAGGTTAAATGGCCTGCAGGAGCTGCTTTGTTGAAATTTTCTAGAGGGCGTTACAGAGCCATTTACACACTTCAAAACAAAAAAAGTACATCAAATAGTAGATTTTAAGACTTTTGACAGGTATGCAACATTTCATGAGCTTATATGCATCCTAAGCCCCTGAAACACAACTTCCTGTCCCATTGTCACATAAATAAGGAAAAAAATGACATCAGATATAACAATTTAGGATTGTTGATGTCTGTGCCACATTTGGTGAGTACTGGTGCTTGCCTTGGAGCTCAAAACAGTGCTTCCTCTTTTATGGCGCATCGTGCGTAACTATGGCAACAGCATTTGATGAAAACTCAAAAGTATTTTTTCTGTGTATCGTCAAAGTCTTTGCAATATCATGAGAGAATTTGAGGTTGCTCAGGTGAACCTGCTATAGGGGAGACATTAAAGTGTAAAAAAAGTCACTTCCTGTTACCAGTAAGTGGCGCTATGTCTGTGATTCAACATTATCTCTTTTCTCTCCCATTCAATCCAATGGAGAAAGCAGTGAAACCCACATCTTTTTGAGCTTCCACTGTGCCAACATAGTTTTACCTACAAATCTCAGTAAAGTTTTAAATGAATCACGAGACTGTGATCTTTATTTCTTGTATTTACATGTTTTTTCTATCTTGTACCGTTTTTGAGTTGTGACAGTTTTAGTTTGAGAGTGTTTTCAGCCGTTTCTCAGCGTTTACAATGTGTGTGTATTGGGGACCGCTCTCCTGCTCTGAGCGAGGTCACATGACCTAGAGTGCAGAGAGAGCAAAAGTAGGAGAAAACATTTTTACAAATTGTCCTGATCTATTAAATTTTTCACCAGGCCTGATGCCAAATTTGGTGAGTTTCTGAGCATGTTTCTGGGGTCAAATTAAGCCTCGAAGTGGCGTCATAATAAGAAGAAAGAAAGAAACGTAGGAAAAACAATAGGGCCCTTGCCCCTGGCTAATATGGTAGACATAGGCTACCAATTAAGCCTTTCATTGTATTAAAAGAAAAAATATCCTGTTCCCATGAAATAACCCCCCAAACAGATTTCAATAACAAACAAACATAATAATATTAAATTTTTCTGTTATTCATTACTGCATTTTAATTTCAAAGAAACAACCATCAGAGATGATCCTGTAAAATAATTTGCATCACTTACCACTCAGTCCCTCACTGTGACAGGACGCCAGAGGTTGGTGTGGTTCTTCAACAGGCTCAGGTGCATCATCAACATCATCACAGAGAGGGACATTGTGCCTGGTAGCGATGTTGTGCAGGAAAATACACACAAGTATTAAGCTGCATGCTCCTTGTGGTTCCACTTGCCAGTAGTTAAAGGGGGGTATTATGCAAAATTGACTTTTTCAAGCTTTATATCATGTTATTATGTCATTCCCTCATTAAAAACATGCCTGAAGTGTTTCTTTAGCCCATTCACGTATGTTTGAGTAATCTTTAGAAACTCTCATTGCAGCCATGTTGGAAGCTGTTATGCCTCGTTCCTCCTAGGTACGCCTATTCCTCCTTGCAACGCCCCCGACCTTTCGTCACCTGCCGAGCCACCGCCCACTGCTCCCGTCTCAGCAGAGCTCCCCTCCCCAACGTAAACAAACACACAGCGGTAGCAGCAATTAGCACCTGGTGGACTGCGCGTCATGGAGCTCCCGTTTCTGATGACTTTTCAGAGAACATTTCTCAAAATGCCTTCATGGAAGAAATGCATCTTTGGATGTGAGGAAGACTTGCCTCTTTTGGTCTGCCAAGAACGAAGTGGACAGAAATGGCTGGACTTCATTTTGGAAAGACCCCCCTCCCAAAAGATCTGTTTGTTTGTGCGAGGCACTTTACCGACGACAGCTTTCTAAACAAAAGTTCATTGACAGTGGATTAGTAAGCAGGTTGTCACTTAAAGACAATGCAATCCCTGCTGCAGAACTCCTTTGCAGCCTGC
>OOFC01046541.1:0-11151 GCA_900323345.1 Pseudochromis fuscus
CTGGTGTGTGATTGGCTGTAATATTACCCAGTTCATGGAGGGGCGGCTGCGGCTCAGGTGGTAGAGCGGATTGTCTGTGAGGTAATGGGTTCAATCCCCTGCTCCTCCTGTCCACATGTCAAAGTGTCCTCGGGCAAGACACTGAACCCTAAGTTGCTCCCAGTGGTGGCTAGTGCCTTGTATGGCAGCTCTGTAGCCATTGGTGTGTGTGTGTGAATGAGTTGCCTAGTAAAGTGCTTTGGGATCTAGCTATGGTCATGAAAGCACTATATAAATGTTCTCCATTTACCATTTACCATGGAGGATGAGGGACTGTCCAGGCAGGGTGGGGGATCTGAGGGTTTAAAGGCAAAAAGTAAAGTATAATTCAGAAGAGCAGAGACTCACCTCCTGAAGACATCAGGTACATGGCAGCAACTCTGAGTGGGTCCAGAGGAGGTGCCTTTGGAGGATAAACTGAACCCACTGTGAGCACAACACCTTCAAATACAGCATCAGTCGTCCTGAAGAGTTCACAACTTCAAGCCACTTCCAGGAACTTTGATGTTTTTTTTGTTTTACCACAATTTCCCAGAAGTGATTATTTAGTTTTTTGGCCATCCCCTCCAGTTATGTCTATCCTCCATGTTTTCTGTCTTCTTCTTTTGGGTTTTATAGGCGGTTGGAAAACAATGAATTGGTGCATTACCACTAGGGTTGCCAATCGTCCCTTGAAAAACGTAATCATCCCGTATTGACAAATTAAGTTTCACGTCCTGTGTTGACCTGAAAAGGGACGCACTTTGTCCCGTATTTAAAAATTGCTTCACAGACACCAAATTATTTCACCACGCCAGGAGGGGTAAAGGCAATCAGGTTGCCAACTAGGTGTCCCTTTTTTTTTTGGGAGTTGGCAACCCTAATTACCACCAACAACTGGTGCGGTGCATGGATCAGAGGACTGAGTATTTGAGGAAAAAAAACACAAATCCACCAAATTTCCTGTCAAATTGGTTGTTTTAAGGGCGGCTGTGGCTCAGGTGGTAAAGCAGGTTGTCTACAAATCGTAAGGTTGTGGGTTCAATCCCCGGCTCCTTCTGTCCACATGTCAACGTGTCCTTGAGCAAGACACTGAACCCTCAGCTGCTCCCAATGATAACTAGCACCTTGCATGGCAGCTCAGTAGCTGTTGGTGTGTGTCATTCTTTCCACGATGTAGCATCACATCCCACAAAATACTTCTCTGTTATGATGGGTAAATTATTGTTTTTACACGATGTTGTTGCTATTTCACCACAAGAGGGCAGCAGTGTTCAGCCGATAGCATCAGTACAGCTGGATCATGTCCTGGTGGAGGTTTGTGCCAGTGTTGTTTTTGGCAGCCATCTTAGTCTGTTGGACGAAAATGCTTATTAGTTTGAGTCACATTTTAGTCATTTCTATATGTGATAGTTTTAGTCGACCAAAAGAAAAGAAAAAAAATAATTTAAATTGGAGTCCAGGTTGACAGGTTGTTTAAAGTATCAAGTAATTCATAAAACCACATTCATTACCAGATTGATAGCTCGAGCCAAGACTTTCCCTTTGATGGAGAAAGCCCCTTTGTTGATGCTGCCATGGTTCATCAGTCAAGTAATAAACTCAGTTGTGTCTGTGTGTGTGACTAGTGACCAATGGTGGAGGTTTGACGGGCTGACATGACGTCATGCCATGATGCCGAAAGTAACGAATTGTCACGGGCAAGAATATATCACTGCTAAATCTCACAGAAGCTGCTTGCATTTGGGTAAATTTGCATAAATAAATAAACACAAGCACATGGAGCTCTGTAGTGGACCACAGGTGTGTTGTACAGAGTGTGTGTTGCATGTCAGGTGGTGGGCGTGACCAAACAAGGACAGGATGCAGCAGCATTCATGACGTCCTGCATTTTGAACGTCTGACAGACCAGCCACTAACATTTTCGTCCAGTCTTGTCAACGAAAACTCACACATGTCTCTGTAATATTCACATCTGCCATCACTTCATTGAGCATTCTGATTGGTTGATGCTACGTACCAGGGGTGTGTCAGGAAGTACATGTTAGTTTTTGGTGAGCCGGGCAACCGTTAAGTATGTGCATTACCTGCAAGCTAAGAATAAATTACAGAGTTACAAGCACGTCGCCGTCCTGATATAATTCTGCACACATAGTACAAAACAAGACAGTCTCGTCATGTTTTGGTCATCCAAGAGCCATTTTTATCTCGTCACCGTCTCGTTATCGTCATGAAAAAACTGGACGTGAAGTAATTCATTGAAGTAATTTCGTCATTGTTGATGAAAACAACACTGGTTTGTGCTCTCTCACTTTCTACATTGTTAATTTTTATTAATTTTTCCACATCAGTTAGAGCAGAGAGCTGTAAACATCTATTACAGTTAATTCTTGCTACTTTCACCTACTGTACTCCACACAGCTCCAATCCACAGAGGGATTGTTACTGACATCGTGTTTAAAAAAAAAGAAAAAGCGTGGGATCGTAGCAAATCCATCAGGGAGTAGAATGTAATCAATAAAAAGAAATGATGGACAACAGCAGCAAAATAATAAACATAAATCTTCTTTTAATCACAGGGGTCATGGAGACATCCCCCTGCAAGCTTTTCTATTTGTTCCTCCTTTGTGACATGTTCCTCCCTCGTGGGCATATCTGTTGTTTTATTGAATGCACTGTGTCAGAAATGCTAACAATACTAATTTAAAGCCATCGTGTTCAGTACGTGTCTGCGGTTTCCCCCT
Source organism: Pseudochromis fuscus (assembly GCA_900323345.1). Classification (NCBI taxonomy): domain Eukaryota; kingdom Metazoa; phylum Chordata; class Actinopteri; family Pseudochromidae; genus Pseudochromis; species Pseudochromis fuscus. The sequence continues at coordinate 2,763 of OOFC01046541.1, forward strand.
GTTGATCCTCCAGCATTGCATATTCCTCATATAAATACAATGCATCCCCACACAATACTGTCCCGTACCCCCCCCTCCGGTAACACAATCACACCGTGCCGTCATTACACCTGCAGCAACACGCTACACGATAAAGCCATCAGTGCTTAAGCGCTGCAGTCGGTCCTCGCGTCGAGTTCACATGTATCGCAGTCAGCAGTCAAGAGGCTTCTCCCAGCGTTTTCTATTCATCATGTATACAACGCTTCCCCCCACTGGTAATGTATTCAGCCCCCCGCTGTCGTGTTTATGCAGCGCCTGCCTTCACGGTGATTTCAGATCGCTGCTTTCTCGGTGTCTATCACAGCCGACAAAGCACAAATAAACCGGATTGTTACTCTCTGCATCAATTTTCCCCTGACGTTATCATCCCAGCTCTCCACCCCTGCTCTTGTCTCTTTCATACCCCCCCACTCTCCCAACACTCTCTCAGGTTCATTTCCTCTCCTCACTTCCTCATCCCTCTGACACTTCTCTTTTCTTTGCCTTTCTCATGTCCTGACCTCTCAAAAATATTCCCAGCATGCCTCCCTGATGCCACCACGCCACGGGGATTTGGAGGGATGATCAAGTGAAGATGATGTGCTTTGCAACTTCTTTTCTCTCTCTCTCTCTCTCTCTGCTCGTTGCTGTATAACACTTTATCCGCAACAGTTTAGACGGCGTTCATTGGCGCCCTCACGATACGAGGCTTGTTACACTGTCGACTAAGCATTACAAAAAAAAAAAAAAAGAGGCGCTAACATCGTGCCAATGTACTTGAAAGTCAAAGAAGAAAGAGTTGTTACTGCAGAGTTGCTGTTGAAAGGCATGTCAGTGGAGGAAGTGAGGGTGCAGGAGGAGGAGGGAGGAGGAGGAGGAGGAGGCCTCTGAGGTAAAAACATCTGATTGAAGGTGAGTTTTGAAATACACCATCCAGGGCGGAAAAAGACAAAGCAAAGCAGAAAAAAAAAGGAGGAAATGCAGAAGAAGGAGAAGGCTTTTCTGGGTGAAGAGTAGACTGGAGGCAAAAGCTGTGATCCTCTTTCCTCCCTCTCCCTCCGTGACACACTTCATGAGTTGCCAAATTAGACGTGGAACTTATGAAAAAGCACTTGAACAGGCAATTATTTTCCCCCTCATGAAAATCCCTGTGTTAGTGTCGGCTTATTAGGAGATGAATGCGCCTGGCATTTAGCTTGTTGTTTGTTGCACAAATGAATGGAGAGAAAGCTTCAGAGGAGACTTTATTAGGCTCTGACACACACACACACACACACAGAATACACTCGCACACAGAGATTAAAGAGTGGGAGGATACAGCGACGCTCACGAGCACCTGAGCACGTGCGCAGACCAACCCTGTCTTCTTTAAAACGCCTCGATACTCTGCTGCTTCGCTTTGTGACTTTGCATTTTGAAGGAACTGCAAGTGTTGCCTGGATTGACTTCACCGAGTGTACAAATCACTCCATTCAGCGTGGGAATGAATGGAGTGACAATGAATAATTGTCTGAAGGAGGCGTCCTTATTAACCTGTTACATTACAGTTTTAACTCAAGGTTTCATTATTAATTCAGATTTTTCTTGCCGTCTTTAGTGAACAGTTGTTTTGGTTAGGTTAGGTGATACACAGACAACTGAGGAACTATCACCAATTAATGTGGAGTAAAGAAAAAACTACGATAGACCTCGATCAGGTCTGTCTTTGTGTTGCCGGGGTCTCCAACCTTTTTTGCACCACGGACCGGTTAATGTAGGCATTATTTTCACAGATCGGCCTTCAAGGTGTGGCAGATAAATACAGCAAAAATAAAATAAAATGACTAAATAAAAAACTAATGTTTCCCCTTTGCAAAGAAGCTCTCCACAGTTTTTTACTCATTTTTGATAGTTTGTGGACTTATTTTTTGGGCAACATATCTGATCACGTGACCAAGACAAGCGTGTTGACGTGTCAAGAGGCACAGATGAAAGTTAAGTGGCAGAGAATCTGGTCGTTTTTCAAAATAAAACGTATTTTAGACTAATAATCAATACAACAAAAATTATATAAATTATTCTTTCTGTGTGGCCCGGTAACAAATGCCTCACGGACTGGTACCGGGCCCCGGCCCAGTCGTTGGGGACCACTGTTGTATTGTGTTGTGTAAAAAGTGTGTCCTTTTTTATATTCTTCAGTCAGCTTTGAGTTTTTTAGTGTTTTTTCTTAACTCTACATTGCTCAACTGTCACCTCATGAAGTTCAAGTGGTAAATGGAGGACATTTATATGACCTAAGCTCGGTCCCAAAGCACTTTACAACAGATTTCACCCATTCACTCACTGCCATGCAAGGCACTAGCCACCACTGGGAGCAGCGTTGGGTTCAGTGTCTTACTCAAGGACACGTGTGGACAGGGGGAGCTGGGGATCAAACCCTGAGCCACAGCCGCCCAAATGATACACGTCCTAGCAAAGACGTGGTGCTGATGTATGTGCTAACCTGTGGGTGCTCAAAACAACTGACTGCTCCGAGATACACCTGAAGCAAAACCCACAGCTGATGATGATGAGTAGTCAATACCAGGGCTGGGCGATAAAACGATATTGGTATCTATCGAGATAGACAAGTCATCTACCGCTCTACTGAATGGCCTATGAATCATAAGGTTGTGGGTTTGATCCCCGGCTCCTCCTGTCTACATGTTAAAGTGTCCTTGGGCAAGACACTGAACCCTAAGTTGCTCCCAATAGTGGCTAGCGCCTTGCATGGCAGCTCAGTAGCCATTGGTGTGTGAGTGTGTGTGTGAATGAGTTGCCTTGTAAGGTGTTTGGGACCTAGCTAAGGTAAAAAAAAGTGTTCCATAAATGTACTCCATTTACCATTTACCATCTCGTCTTGTTGTCATCCGCTTATCCGGGTCCGGGTCGCGGGGGCAGCAGCCTTAGCAGAGAAGCCCAGACCGCCCTCTCCCCAGCCACTTCCACCAGCTCTTCCAGGGAGATCCCGAGGTGTTCCCAGGCCAGCCAAGAGATATAATCCCTGGGTCAGCCCCGAGGCCTCCTCCCGGTAGGACATGCCCAGAACACCTCTGTAGGGAGGCGCCCGGGAGGCATCTTTACCAGATGCCCAAACCACCTCAACTGACTCCTCTCGACATGGAGGAGTCCCTCCCAGATCACCGAGCTCCTCACCCTGTCTCTAAGGCTGAGCCCGGCCAGGAAACTCATTTAAGCCGCTTGATCTTGTTCTTTCAGTCATTACCCAAAGCTCATGACCATAGGTGAGGGTTCGTACGTAGATCGACCGGTAAACAGAGAGCCTTGCCTTCTGGCTTAACTCCCTCTTCACCACAACGGACCAATTCAGCGTCGGCAGCGTTGCGGACGCTGAATTGGTCCGCATCTCGACCTCCCGCGACATCCTGCCCCCACTCGTGAACAAGATCCCGATATACTTAAACTCCTCCATCTGGGGCAGGACCTCCGCCCCGACCCAGAGTGGTCAATCCACCCTTTTCCAGCTGAGAACCATGGCCTCAGACTTGGAGGTGCTGATCCTCATCCCAGCCGCTTCACACTCTGCCACGAACCGCCCCAGCGAGAGCTGCAGGTCACTGCCTGATGAAGCCAAGAGGACCACATCATCTGCAAAAAGCAGAGATGAGATCCTCCTGTCACCAAACTCGACCCCCTCCGCCCCCCAGCTGCGCCGAGAAATTCTGTCCATAAAGGTAATGAATAGACCATCAATAGAAAATATGTCCGTTGGACTAAGGCTTGTAGTAGAGTTGTTGACAAGTTCAAGTAGAAGACTAGACTACAACTCAGAATTGGTTCAATCTGGACAAACAATTACCACCCATGCAGAACACCTTATCTCCTTTGTAGCTGGTCCTGTATTAAAGAGAGAAGTTCTCTGTTTTTTAAGTAATAGCAGCGTTTGTAAAAGTGGTTTCATATGTTGTGAACATGCTCCTCAATCACAAAGTGAACCTTGTCAGGAACATGCAGGTTTTCTGTAAACGTCAGTTTTCAAAAGCAGAATTGTTTCTGGGATGAGATGTCAGAGACAGTTTGCTGCTGGATTTCTGCCTCAATAATAAAGTGTTGCTGCTTCACTCCTTTCACTTCAACTTCCATTTCTAATCGTTTTCTTCGAGGAGGTTTTTGCTGTTTAGTTTAATACGATGCAAACTAAGTGTGTCAGGAAGTGTGAACCCAGGAACCAAATTAAGAAATCAAACATTCAGCACAAGAAATGTCACGGTTAAAAAAACAGAAATGGGAACTGAATAAAAACTGAAGACATTTTAAACCAAGGGTTCTGTGAGATTATTGTGTGTGTGTGTGTGTGTGTGTGTGTGTGTGTGTGTTATACATTAAGCTGTTTTCAGCACTAAGCAAGGTTAAAGAGGTCATTCCCCAGATGTAATCTGTTGTAAATTTCAAATGGACCACTCAGTATAGATGGCTTTAGTCTCATCTGCTGGTTTAATGAGTCCTCGTCTGAGTTTAGTAAAGTGAAGGTTGGATTTCTGTGGAGGACAAACAGAAGAAACTCTGCATCAGAGGTGAAACTAATCCTTACTGGTGGACTGCAGCTGGGTAACAATGTAACACACCATGGTTCAGTGGTACCTTCATGAAAGCAGCTGTTTGTGTCCCACACGATCTACAGTGAACTACATTATATTATTTACACCCACTCTACTAAATATTACTTGGATTTGTTTAGAATGGATGTTACTGAGATTATGAGTGATTTGGCATCAGCCCAACTATTTACTGACTCCTAAAAGGTGTTGAGGTTAGTTTAAAGAGACTATAAACAACATATACTTAATTTTTTTTGCTGAGGGGTACAGTCCAAGGAACCAATGAATACACTTTGGGAAAGATCAGAATTACTGATACTGTCTGAAAAAGATCCTCAAGTCCCAGAAAATCCCGTCTGTTATAACAGGTTATCAGGCTTTAAAAAAAACACTGGCAACAGAGAAGCAGCAGCAGAAAACATCACATCTGCAAGAAGGAAGCAGTAGGTACAGGCTGAAAACAGTGAAATGTTTTTGACGTCAGGTGAAGTTCATACGACTACACACATGCAGGATGATAATGTGACAATCTGAGTTTGGTGGAGGTCAGACATGGATGATGGTTTAGCAGAGATTTGTGCTCTGACTGATTTCTACTGACAACTCTCTGTGATGTACATTTGTTTTAATTGACCTTTGTCCTGATGTTAGCCGATTAGTGGGTTTTACAATAGAATAGAATAAAAGCTTAGAATAGAGATTTTGTCATTGCCTAAAATAAACAACAAAACACTGTTAGCAGTGCTCAGTATTGGCAGTGGAAAAATATAGAAAGAATAAAGTCAGACAGGATTTACATGGATTTTAGCTAAATAGCAGAAATAGGGAACATGGTACAAGACCTAGAGATTCTGACTTTTTTCACTAAAATTAGTGGTGTCTAATGATTAAAATTTTTAATCTGATTAATCACAAGGTTGATGTAGATTAATTTTGATCAATCACGATTAAATATCATTACTTTTTAATCTATACTAATCTGGTTTCATTTTGCATGAGGGTGGTTTGTCGCAAGCTGTGTGATGCGTTAGCTAAAGTGCTAGCAGTATGTGCTAATGTATGCTTTGTGTTAATGTGGTATTTTAAGCGGAAAGTGCTTCAGTGAAAAGAAAAGTTCTTCCTGCAGAGTCAGTCAACTATTCTGTCTTGGTTTTTTTCAACTCAAATTTCCTATCTAGAGGGTCAACGGGCTGTTTAGCATCTTCCATTTTATTGGTTGGTTCTGCTGCCTGTCACCACAGGATTAACTACCTATTTGTGCAGGTGTGACGGCAACTCTACTTGGACAAACTGCCTGAAATGTGTTGCCAGAGACGTTCAGAGTCATGATTAATCAGATTAATCATGATGATGAATTAATCTGTGTAAATGCATTAATTTTGACAGCCCCACGTGAAATACATCAGTAAGTACCTGTGAGGTTTGTGGATGGATCAGCAGCTACTGCAATGTTCAACCACCAATAACGCACAGGAGCCACAATTGTTTACTTTTTCACATGGAAACAGAAATAAAAACACACACTGCCCACAACCAGGACAGTCCAACAATGACCTCCACCCACTGTATAAACTTGAATTCACAGTCCAGTACAAATACCAAACAGAGGTGGTGCCTGCCATCAGTTACAGTTAACATCTACAACATGTGCAAAGACGTCATGTTTCCCACCCATACGGATATTTACACATATAAATATACTTACAACAAAATTAAGTCCATTCAAACAACAATCCAAACATAACCTAAGTCCTGCCTTAGCTCCCCCCTCTCCTCAGTCCACTTGGTTTGCCCCAGTGAGGCTGATTGCACACCAGGGCCTCGTTATCATTCTGCAGGAAGTGACCTCAGAGGGAGAGAGGGATTGGAGACACAGTAGAAAGTATGAAACAAAATAGCTTCTCACCATAATTGAAACCGATGTGAACTTGATGTGTTAATTAACTAAAACGGATCCAAAGTTTGCAAATTAACTCATTTAAAGAACTAATGAACACAAACTGAAGTTAACAATGTAGCAGAGTGTATGTAGTCAGCGACCGCCTGTATCTGCCTCACAATAGTGCACTGTGGAGTGTTTGTGTTGTGTTTTTACATACACACTAAAGCCTGTGCATGTGTTATTTCATGTTATTATTGAAATGCTGTTGTTGTGTATTTGTAGGACCACCTGGGTCCATTTTCAGAAGCTGTGCTGCTGTCTGAGATTTAAACAAAGTGTCTCTTAAGAGTAAAAGTTCTGTTGTTGAAGTCGCACTGAAGCATCATTTCCAGAGGGTCTAACTTCTGTACTGTGAAGTATTTCTGGAAAAAACAGGATATGTAGGCGGGACAAAAAATTTGGAGCAATTTGATTGGACCATTGGAACATAGCAGAACACTATAGAGGCTTTGGAACCGACGTCACAGCGCAAAGACTTATGGGACGTGGGCGCCATCTTGCCAGGCCAAAAAATCAAAACAAACCTTTTGCTAATGAGTACCACAGTTGAAAATAATGCTTAAAAGCAGATCAAAACAAACTGGACTGTATTGAGACAGATTGCGTTCAGAGGCAAAAAGGCGATACCTCCGAAAAATTGCCTGCATTGGAAATTTGGACCCATATGAAGAAGTGCTGCAGTGGACAAGAGACCCAGAAGACCTCCCGGACTTGGCCTTTCCAGACATATTTTTATACCTCGTCTGTGGAGTCAGCGCTCACACCACCAACAAATTCAGAAATTACAAATCTCTGGAGGCACACAAACAATTCACAAATGGCTGGGTACAGGATTTGGGTGGGTTCAAGCCCCCATGTGAATTTATCGTCATTCGGACAAAGGTGAGTGTCTAACAAATTTAATGCATATTAGCATTCATGATAAGACAGAACTTTAGTAATAAAATATGATAAATGCTCAAACACCCCTAACACTCCAAATGATCAGTGTCAAAAATAAGTTGTTCAACCCTTTTTTCGAGTGGAGTTATTTATTTTATTGATGCTGCTGAGCTAACCGCGAGCTAACCGTGAGCTAACCGCGAGCTTGATGTTTAGCAGCAGTAGTTGATGAATAATGCCGTCGCCTTGCTGAGACAACAATGGCAACAACTTTTACAATTTCAGATATTTGGGGGTGTCAGAAGAGAACTGGATGTCCACCCTTCTCACTGCTGCTATCCAAGCTAGCCGTCTTCGTTTTGTCACTTCTGACATTTGGGCTCCCTCATGTTGCCTCCAGGTTGGAAAACCATAAAACGATACCCGATGATGTTGCTTGTTACCCTGCCGATCGTGCGACCTAACATTACAACCAACGACACAACAGGTTTGAACCATTGCTGGTGTTTTTAGATGTTTTATGAAGCGCCCCCCAACCTACTCCACTGTTGTTTACCAGCGCCTGGCCTGGCAACATGGCGCTTCGTCCCATAAGTCTTTGCTGCATGACGTCACGCTCCAAAGCTCTATACGGAGGGAGGGAGGGAAGGAAGTGCTTTTCTTGGGCACAAAGACAGCGGCGGAGAAACTTGTTAATGAAAACAGGCGCACGGATTTGCGTACAGGGACTGTGTAGGTACGTTCTTGGCTCTCGGAGAAGTGGCGGAACTTAGAACTATTTTTAGAAGTCCTGGAACTGCGTACTGGTGCGTTCCGGCCCACTTAAAGCACTGGTTGGGGATCCTTTTGCCTGAATTGACCTTTCGCAAAAGCTCCGCCCCCCTTAGTTACCGTTGCTAGTCCGTCAAGCTAGGTGGCTCCGATGACACAAGCCATGACGGGGAGATGTATACCGGTGTGTGTTAGC
>OOFC01046543.1:0-12175 GCA_900323345.1 Pseudochromis fuscus
CTGTGGTTGGCCTTGAACTGGACACTCTGGAGTCAGTGCTGAGAGGAGGGTGAGGGACAAATTGACTCCATCTTAGACAATCCCTCTCACCCCCTCCATGGAGAACTGTGGCAGATGGGCAGCTCATTCAGCCAACGCCTCATCCCACCCAGGTGCAAAACGGAGCGGTTCAGGCACTCCTTTGTGCCCACTGCCATCAGACTCTTTAATAATAGTGGAAGTCACTCACTGTCATCATGCTGACTACACTCTCATCCCTGTCTGTTGTTGCACTTCATACTGCACCTCATACTGTTGCTTTATTTTTATTTTTCTTCTAGTTTTTATTTATTTATTTTTATTTCTTTTTTATCCAATATCACTTTATCTCATTATTATCTGGACACTTTATTTGTATATAGTCTTCTTTTTACTATTATATTATCTATTTACCCTCATTTCTATATTGTTTGCTTGTACTACTGTGACACCTGAATTTCCCCTCTGGGGATTATTAAAGGAGTATCTTATCTTATCTTATTTATTAAACACTTTAAACAAAACAAAAAAATATGAAATTATTTCAGTCAGTTTGTCTGAGGTAGACTTTGTGAGGTCTGTGAGGTGGTTTGTCACAAGCTGGATGATGTGTTGAGTTTTCTCTTGTCCTGCTGGACATAAACTTATTGGCCACTTCAGGGCTCCTGTTAAAGACAGAGTCTGTGGATATAGTTCAGGTCCTTTAATTTCTAGCTGGTTGTTGCTGAACAGTCATACAGTCACTGTATGATAATAAGTTGTTGTGAAATCAAACATCCAAAAAGACAGACCTGAGAATAACTTTTTAATATCAGCAACAATAATGTAAAGTAGCAGCACAGCAGTGTATGTAACGCTACATATTAAGAGATTATGTTTCCCAACTTAATTAGTATTTAGCAAACAGTAGCATTAAAACACACCACACAAAAATCTGGAATGAACTGTAAATCTCACAAATGGAAATATCTTAAAGAGAGCATTATGCACCTGAAATTAACTTAAAACAGAAGAGAAAACTTACTCTGCCGCCAACCTCTGTGCAGACCACCGTCACTAATTAAAGATCAAACAGAAAGCCGAGATGCCGCTGCAGTCTTATGTAAACATCGTACGTAAAAAGTGTAAACTACGCAGAGAATAACAGTGGTTAGACACTCTGAAAAGACTTCACAACAGGATGTTAGCTGAAGTGCTGCAGAATCCCTGACTAACGTGTTCCTTCGAGTTGATATTTCAATGCTGTAGTGGTAGTAGGTGAATATCTTGTTGCATTCATGGCTCCCTTCAAGCGCGCACACGTTCGCACCTCATTGTGCCTCCACACCGCTCTTGTGTATAAAACCAAAGTCCTAATAAAACTACTTCTGGTCTAACTCCACGCTTCCTTCAGCTTCACCTTACCTCCGCAAAAACATTGCAAAGTGGGTGTGTACTATGACGAGTATCCCCAACGCTGCAGAATGACTGACTGCTGTCTGTAGCGTATGCTGCATGACTATGGATCTATGTAGGTTACCCATATCGAGTAAAAATGACCAAAGTTTATCGATCGTCATCAACATACATTTTATCGCAATCCCGTTTTGAAATCGTTTTATCGCCCAGCCCTACATAGACATATGCAAGTCCCCTCATGTATTTCCAAGCACAGACATGGTTATCTTTGGCCCCTGTACCCTGTGACCTCTGCCTGTCATCCAGCCTTACTGTGCCCGTACATAGTGACATGGTTTTCTCTCATGTAATCCAATGGAGAAAGCAGTCAAACTCACGCCAGTTTGAGTTTCGACTGTTCCAACATAGGTTAGTTTTTTCGTGCTCTTTCCATTGACGTAGGTTTGAAAGCTGTCAGACTTAAACTTTAGACTGTAGGGGGCTCAGTGTGACACATGTGCCTTTGTTCAAAGTGAAAAATTGACCACAAATTTCATGTTCAAATGCAATTTGCCAAGTTCCTGTTGATTTTAGCCTGGGGTGCGTGATTTTGAGGTCCTGACGAGTACTACAATTCGGTGTAAATTTGGTCCAGGTCAGATCATGTGCAGCTGAGATATAAACATTTCAATATTCATGGAAAAACATGTAAATTTGCCGCGGCGCCACAGACACGCCCTTTGATGAGGAGTCACCATTTTCTTTGGGAGTCATCATCAAGGTGTACAGGTTTATATCACCTTATTTGAGGTGAATATGATCAACTGGCTAAGAATAGTACATCAAAGTGTAAAGTAATGGCGATTTCCTCCCAACACAAGGTGGCACTATGACTGTGAATGAATATTACCATATGGATGTCATCAAAGCAGCAAGCTGATCATACATGTAAAGTTTCAGGAAGATTGGACCATGTACAGGACACTTAGACAGCACTTCCTCTTTCGTGGCGAAGGTGTCAAAGTTTGGAAGGCCACCACGGCCACACCCTTTGACTTTTTATCAGGAAGGCTTGTAAATTTGAGGTCTCTCAGACTTACCCCCTAGGAGGAGTTCATCACAAGATTTTTACAGTTAACGCAAGATGGTGGACTTCCTGTTGGGTTTAGAGTATGGCTGTCATTGACTTTTTGTGTGTTCTGATGTGCTTCACATACCTACCAAGTCTTGCAGCTGTAGATAGTCCTGCACATGTGTACCAATTTTCACGTGAATTGGAGTGTGTTTCGTCCCTCAAAAATGCAATTCAAAAATCAGTAGAAAGAGAAAAATAATAAACAATTCCTTGCATTCCAAGAAGGTCCTTGCACTCTTGGTGCTCAGACCCTAACAAGGTCCCAGACGTGGCTTAATCTAGTTCCTAGCTGCAACTTGTCCAGAAAAAACTTGCAAAAATCACTTTTTAATTGGTTTGCTTTACAAACAAGGTTAATCATATCTCACTCTCTTTCAATGACATCATTGTCCTAAGCTCCGAGACATTACTTCACCATCATGGATGTGAGCAGACCTAAAGTGCAGTGCTCAAAAATAAAGATTTAATAATAAAACAACTAAGGGTGCTGCACATATACACAGGAAAACACAAAAGTCAAAAAGTAACAAAATAACAATCGAAACAAAGTACAAACCAAAAGCAACTAAAGTACAAACCAAAGACGGAGTCCACAAAAAGCACAGGGGAGAATCCAGGGAGGCAGGCAGGTAACACGGAGAACACAAGGAACAGAGAAAAGCCAAGGAAACAGGGAAACTACACAAACTGAACCAGAGAGATGAATGAAGGACCTGACAAAGACAGAGGGGAATCACATACAGGGTGGGGCCAACAATCAGGGAGAGAGGAAGAAAGACACAGGCAGCAAGTAAAAATCTAAAGTGACACACACATGAGGAGTGAACTACAAAATAAAACAGGAAATAACAAGAATGTCACAAGGGAGGACACAGACAAAAACACTAGGGGAAAACCAGAAACCAGGAAATCAAAACCACAACTTAAGATAAACACAAAGTAGAGCCAAAAGTCAAACAAGGTAACAATCACAAAACCAAAACTAGAAGGAACCATGACACATGGGACATCAGCAGAACTGTCAGCAATTTTTTAGGGACTCTCCAGATTACGTTATGCATGTCACATTTCACAACTTCACAGACAAAAAGAATTAATGATCAGCAATAACATTTTTTAAACTCTTAAACAACCACTAAAACCTCTTTCTTATTTATTCAGTAATTCCAACAACATATCTTTATTTTCATCAACACATTAAGCTCAAGCAAAATCATACTGTTAGTTGATTAACTATGTGACCAGATATACTTCTGTGTATGAAGCATCCTTAAGGCCTGATTAAAATACCCTTTTTGACAGCAGTGGCAATGAAGGGATCTCAATCTTTCTTAAAAACTGTCGAGGACAAAACTGGAGGTTTCAAAAAGATAATGCCCCTTGCCACACATCCAGGGTCAGTAGAAGTTGGCTACAGGAGCACAATGTCCAGGTCTTAGAGTGGCCAGCTCAATCCCAGACATGAGCCCTATTGAAAATCTGCGGTGTCTGTTTTATTACTGTTATTCTGTTTCAAAGCGTGAACTAAAGAATTTAGAAGAATTAAAAGCAGTAATTCAAGAAGAATGTAACAAGATTACTCCTCAACAGTGTAAAAGGCTTGTGGGGAGGCCAGGGTTAGAGCTCTACTGCGTGCTAATGACAGGAATACACCATATTAATTTGATGATGTGATATCTTGGTTTTTTTTGTTCAGTTTTGAACACATTCTCTGTTATTTATTTACTGTGACGGTGACAACACTGAGAACTGACATATTGAAGCTGTCAAGAATTTAGTTGTCAGTTTTTCTTGTAAACAATAAACAAAAAAAATATTATTTGTATTTGTTTGTGTCTGTCTGATGCAGTGACACCTTTTGAAACACAGAAAAGACTTTTTCAAAAAATATTTCAGGATAATATTTGAGACTGTGTACAATTTTAAAGGTGTCCGAAAACTTTTTTCCACCATATACTTTTTTTTATCATCACATCCTCAGTTTGGTTCACTTTAATACAGGGACAATGAAGTTGTCGCTATTGTAATTCTTTATTTGATCTGAAAAACATTTTTTTTAATGTTATTTATATAATAGAATAATGAATATGCAGAGAGCAGTCATTATTTAAAGTGTGTCACAGGCCAGGGTCATCTTTTTTTAAAAAGAAAATATTGTTTAACATTATTTTAGGGCATAGTCTTTTTTTTTTGTTAATTATGCGAGTTTTGTAGTGGAAAATGATGGAAAATTACTGAGAGATGTTGTGAACTCATGTAACCGATGTACCATGTCTCTGTCTGTTTTGTATATCCAAGGTCACTCTTCTCTTCCCAAACAGAACACAGAATCCTTATCACCCTCTTTCTCAGATTTGAAATGCTCCCTCACGATTTTGCTCACACGTGTGTTTTCCATTGTTCTGAGAATACGCCTTATATGGTATGATACTTTTGCTTATTTGCATACTCGTATATAATCATTGTGGATGCATATTTAACTTTGAACATTGTTCAACCTCACTGCTGTGGACTTGCCAATGTTCCTCTTGCCACAAGATATTAAGTAACAAAAAGACAAAGTTAAAGTTAATGCTCCAGTCTGCGACCCAGAAAAAAATCCACAACACTTTATATTTAAAATATAACTAAATACCAGTGTTAGAAACTGGCTTTGTATATTTGCAGATTATGCTACATGAAACCCAAGGACTTCATTGACCAAATATTAAAATATATCTTTTCATTTCACTAATATTTTTAGTAGTTTATTTTTATTTTTATTTTTTTTATGAAACTTCATCACAGAATGTATACAAGTCAAAGTCAGCTTTATTGTGGATATCACAATCTGTACATAACATACCAAATATAGAAATTAAATTACTCTCAGTCCAGACTAACAGTTAACATTAAATTAAGCTAAAGTGGTTATTAAAGAAAAGTAAAAAGTCTTCACCATAAAACATTCAAGCAATTAAAACATTTACAAATAAGGGCATTTAGAAATAGCTAAGAAAATATTAACCTAAACAAAATAGATAAATAAAACAACATGACATGAAGCACATGACAGATTAACAGAGTCCAGAGTTTGGGTGTGCAGGGGGCAGAAGGGGAGGGGGGCAGAGCAGGGAGAGAGTTGAGTATCCTGGCAGCCCAATGGATGGAGCTGTCCCTCACTCTGCTGGTCCTGGCTCAGAGACTCCACAGACTCCTCCCTGATGGCAGCATGCCAGAGAAGCTGTGTGACGGGTGGGTGGGATCACGTTGGTCAGTACGATGGTGGGAATGGCTGGCTTGTGTGGGCTAGTCGCTAACCTAGCACGGACACTCCTCTTTCTGCTTCCTTTCATGCTGTTTGTGGTGCCTCCTCTGTGGACGAGACTGATGGTGCATGCCTCTGGAGCAGAGTGGAGTTTAACAGTGGTGTGTGCCATAGATATATTACCACTAGTTGCTGCACAACCCCTATCAGCCAATGGCAGCGCATATGTCATGACCGCTGGCATCTTGTGGAGGTACCGGTGGGCGTTGCCAAGCATGGAGGCACATGAATTTCTCTTAAAAAGGTGTGCATTAGAGTTTGATATGTCCCAAATTTGCATTTCAAAATGTTATGTAGGGTAATTATTTGTCAGTTTTGAGGTTTTCAATAAAAGAAGTGAGACGTTTGCTTCAGGTCCCGTATGTGTATGGATCGGAGACACCACATATGTGCAAGATTTTAAGGGCCATTATAATTACACTGGTCAAGATCCTGCTTCCGTGGTTATTTTTTCTGTCATGTCTATTCCTTGATGGTTATTTTTATGCTCTAGTAGGAATCCCTATGTAGGCCCATCTATATTGCAGAGATTAGGAGAGGGGCCATAACAGATTATCGATAACACACTTATGTGTCATCACCATTTGTAAAATATTGATATAAAAAGATCTGACAGCCAGAATACTCTGCAATGTACTGGTTCCTTTCATGTTTACATACATAATTTTCAGTTACAGAACTTTCCCAATTAAGCATTATTACTCGAAAGGGTGTGCTTGACTTCAGTGATGTTGATAATAATGATGGTCAAGCACAGCCTCGTGTGTAATAATGCAATTATACAACTATTACCAACAAAATAAAATGCATAATCAAAATGTATTCATACTGTGGCCATCTTGCTCTCAAAATATAAGTTTTTTGCTAGTATTATCTAATGTTAACTAGTCCCTGTCAGCCAGCCAACTTGGGCTTATGTTTTCTAGACATAGTGATTTCCCAAAACTGAATAAATATTGCACATAGCAACACAAAACTACCTTGCTAGCTCAATTATATTGTAACTGGAATATCCACTGAAAAAAATATTTTTTTTCATGGATTGATAGTTATACTTCTGCTGGCATCTCAGCCATTTTTAAGCTAACAAGTGCCGTAACAGTGCCTCAGCGGATCTTTATCTGCACCAAACTTATATTAACGGTTTTATTAACAGTTTTATTTAAATATAGACAACAGCTTTCCAGTGTCAGCGCCAGAACAAAAATCTGTCTTTTAATAAACTCACCAGGAGATGTTTCATTTCAGCTGGGGGTGTGTCACTCCAGTTTAAGGTTTTTGTTGCCATGGAAACCACACAGACTCGGGCAATAACATAGGCAGAGTAATATTTTTCATTTGAGCACAGGTTACCTTTAGTGTGTTGTTTATTTGAACAAATTCTAAACGTCTTCTTGGTGAGAATAATGCAAAAGTAAAAGTACTGTAACATGTTACAATTCAGTAATAGTAATATTGTAATGTAACTAATTACTTTTAAATCACAGTAACTAGTAATATATAATGTATTACATTTTGGATGTAACTTGCCCAGCACTGATGTAGGATGATACAGGAGGTGCAACACCAATGCAGGTCGACCTGTTTTTATTTTTCTTTTATGAACTTTATTTTCTTAACATTGATTGTATTCTACCAAATGCACATTTTACTTATTGAGGTAGATGTTGTAGGCAATGTTAGTGCGTAAAAATAAATTTCATCTATTTTTCATTTGTAAAACCATAATAACTTTATTGTTCCACTCTGATTAATGAACTACATGCTTCATTAAACTTGTTGTAGCTAACAGTTTGCTAACATTAACTGACAACACTTTACACGGACACATGTATATTTGTGTATGAAATGAATACTACAACGTGCATGCTGTG
Organism: Pseudochromis fuscus; assembly: GCA_900323345.1. Lineage (NCBI taxonomy): Eukaryota > Metazoa > Chordata > Actinopteri > Pseudochromidae > Pseudochromis > Pseudochromis fuscus. The sequence goes on from OOFC01046543.1 coordinate 7,712, forward strand.
CCGTCCAATATGGTTATCAAAACAAAAGTCACATGATTAGTGATGCCACCGTGCTTGTGAAATACTTTTTTATACTTTAAGTATATTTTAAAGCAAATACTGATTCCAATTGACTTTTACTAGAGCACATATTTGTCTTTTTATCTGTACTTGTACTTTAGTAAAGTATTTGAGTACTCCTCCACCATTGCCACAGACACTGCTTGACTAACAAGAAAACTCGGGAAGCTAATGTTAGCATCTCACTCAGAGTCTTGTTTTTGTCACAACCCGGCTCCTGGCCATGGCAAAAACACCCAGAAATAGCAGGGATGCAAGTAAAAACAGTTGCACTTTTATTCACAACCCGAAACCACAATACAATACAGAGGACCGTAGGCACGTCAACCAAAACACACGTCTCTCCTCCTCAGAGCAGTCCTCCTAACTGAGTTGCAGGGCAGCTCAAAAAGAGGAAGGAGCACACCGGCCCAGGTGCAGCTAATCAGGTGAGCCCTCCACACGGCACCTGTACACAACAGAGAACAGAGGGACACCTAGTGTCCAGGGTGGCGGGGTCGTCACACCCCCCCATAAAAAATGAGGGGTTCCCCCATCAGGAACCCCGAGCACAGGAGAGAACAGCTACTTATATACACACACACAACATTTGACACCAATTCAAAAAGAAAAGACGTATACACAATCCGTATCCTTGGCGAGCTGATAGCCAGCAACTAAAGTGCTTTTCCCCAAACCAGACCACACTCACCAAGGTTGAGGTAACCCCCCCCATCCATCTCACAGCCTTACATCTGTAGCTCAGCAACCTGCAGCACCTGAGGAAGCACTTTAAGAGTTACAAAGATAAAAACCGTAGAGAGTAGAGAGAACAACTTCAGCATTCAGATGCCCTGGGAAAAACAATGCCTCGAGACCTCGGTGGTGAAAATGCATGTCGGCACACACAACAGTCTGCCAAACAGCTCATCCACGTGGCACCCTGCTCTCCAGGCAAGTGTCTGCCAATAGACACTTGCTATCCACCAGATGCCGCCAACCCCGGCCCAACAGGTCCACCTACTCTGCCTCCTGTTTCAGGAGACTGTGTATTATCTGTTAACTGACACCCGCGACAAATCTTGATGTAGTTGTACACGTCCCTCTTCAACCGTAGCCAAAAAAAATGCCTATGTATACAGTGGACAGATCTCTGGACCCCCAAATGTCCAGAGTGAACATGAGATGTCTCAATACCTGTTTTCGGAATTTAGTGGGAACCACCACCTGGAAAACAGGATCCCCCACCAAATTCTCCTGCTGTGGTAACCACTTTCTCACAAGTAAGCCATCTATCAACAGAAAACTTCCTGTGGCACTTTTCCCCCACCACCGGAGAGGACATTATCAAGCATGTAACCAAGCTGCCAACACTGGACAGGAGCAGAGCAAGGGCTTCACGTTGTCAAAGGCCTGCTGACAATCAGAGGACCAAACAAATTTAGCACCAGCCTTCAACAGTTCTGTAAGGGGAAAAACCACAGTGGAATAGTTCTTACAGAAACTCCTATTGTAACCTACAAGCCCCAAAAACCGCTGAAGTTCCTTTTTTGTGGCAGGACGAGGAAACTCAGACACAGCCACAACCTTTGCCTGTACAGGAGCCACCTTACCCTGGCCAACAACACGACCCAAATAAGTAACCATTGCTCTAGCAAAATCACATTTTGCTAGATTGACAGTTAACTGCGCCTCAGCCAACCATTCAAATAACTGCAGATCCTCTGCAGATGGGCGTACCAGGTATCACTGTACACTATAAGGTCATCCAAATACACAGAACAGCCCTCTAAACCAGCCACGACCCTATTCATAAGCCGCTGGAAAGTAGCTGGAGCTTTTTTTAATCCAAAGGGCATCACCGTGTAAGAATAGAGACCTGAAGGAGTAATAAAAGCAACAATCTCCTGTGCACGCTTTGATAAAGGGACCTGCCAAAAACCCTTAAGAAGGTCAGACTTTGAAACAAATTTGGCTGAGCCCACTTGGTCCACACAGTCATCCATACGTGGCAAAGGAAACGAGTCAGATTTGGTGACAGAGTTAACCGTCCTCATATCTGTACAAAAGCGTGGCATCTTATCTGGTTTCGGAACAACCACACAGGGAGAAGCCCAACTAGAATAGACTAGATGGCACCGCCAACCCATGTTTCAGCATGTAATCACCCTCGGAGTTGAGATGTTTAAGTTTTTCAGGAGCCATGCGATAAAAACGCTGTCTGATAGGCTGCACCTCTCCTACGTCAATGTCATGCTCGATCCAAGTGGTGCGGGATGGAACATCACTGAAAAGCATAGGGAACCTCCCCACCAACTCAACTAACTCAGCACGCTGAGATTTAGACAGATGCGCCAGAGAAGACTCAAGATTACACACAGACTCAAAGTTTTTCAATCTGCCACACAACAAACTGTCATCAGGCTCCGGGACACCATCTGACCCTGGCCCCACTGCCTGTGCGTCAACTGCCAGTGCTGGATTCACCTCAACCTTTAACTCACTACCACTGCGCTGATAGTACGGTTTCAAAAGGTTAACATGGCAGAGCTGTGATGATCTCCTAAGACCTGGTGTAGCGATCATATAGTTTAAGTCAGACACTTTTTCAGTCACAGTATATGGGCCAGTGTACTTAGCTTGAAATGGTGAACTGACCAAAGGTGACAAAGCAAGCACCTGATCCCCAGGACTGAACTCATGCCGTTCTGCACCACGGTCATACTGGGCCTTCATCTTCCCCTGAGCCATCACCAACCTCTCCTTAGCCATCAGGCCAGCTGTAAACAAACGATGACGAAAACCATTTACAAAGTCAATCAAGTTCCTGGGTGCCTCAGTAGAAACAAGCTCACCCTTTAAGGCTGCTAATGGTCCACCTACTGAGTGACTAAAGACAAGTTCATTAGGGCTAAAGCCAGTACTGTCCTGCCCAGCCTCCCGAGCCGCCAACAGTAACCACGGAACCCCCTCTTCCCAGTCCCTGTCTAGCTCGGTACAGTATGCACGCAGTAAGGACTTTAACGTCTGGTGGAAATGCTCTAAAGCACCCTGACTCTGCGCATGGTAGGCAGTAGACTGATTATGTCTAACCCCGAGCAACCTCAGAACTTGTGCAAACATGTGAGAGGAAAAGTTGGACCCCCGGTCACTCTGTATCACCTTAGGGATACCAAACACTGAAATAAACTGAGAGAGTGCCCTAACCACTGATTTAGTGGTAATCGATCGAAGTGGATACGCAGAAGGATAACGAGTGCTCTGACACATCACAGTCAACAGGTACTTACACCCTGATTTAGCAGCAGGCAACGGTCCAACACAGTCTATGATCAGGTATTCAAAAGGCTCACTCACTGCAGGAATGGGCTGCAGTGGTGCAGGTTTTATGTGCTGATTTGGTTTACCTGTCAACTGGCATACATGACACGTTGCAATGTAAGCAGATACATCTTTCTTGACACGTGGCCAGAAAAAATGTTTGAGGAGATGTAGATAAGTCTTACGGACACCAAAATGGCCGCCCTCATCATGTGCTGTCTGCAAAACCGCTGCCCGAAAGTAAGCAGGCACCACAATCTGAAACACTGGCACACCCACCGTGTCCCTGCCACAAGACATCCACTTACGGACCAGAGGACAGGTAGATTTAAATTCTGAGATGACACACCCCCCAACGGCTCAGACACCACAACCGGTGGCGGAGGATCACCAGGCCACACCTGCCTGCCACATATGTCATTCCCCAGAATCATGGATATACCTGGTAAAGGTAATGCAGGACGCACACCAACAGGAAACACCCCACACACCAGTCCACAGTCCAATAATACATCATGGCGAGGCACAGGAACATATCCGAGCTCCATACCATGCATCACAATGAAGTCACCTGATTGTGTGTCAGATGAAAAAGGAAGCACAGACTCCAAAATGAAAGAATGCCTGGCCCCCGTATCTCGGAGCACTTTAATCTGAACAGCCTCACTATTTCCAACCAAACACACCCGTGCATCTATGATGAATGGCTCAAACCCAGACTTGTCACAGACACCTGCCTTCACAACCTCCCGATCAGGCTCAGCTGCTTGTCCAGCTGCGCACATCATGGCTGAGGATGAAGAATGCGCACCAGTTCTAGGTTTTAACAGTGGACACTGATCTTTCCAATGGCCCTCCTCACGGCAATAGTTACACACACCAGAGTGACCCGAACGTACAGAAGCCATAGGTCTGCGCACTGGCCCAGGCTTAGACTGTCTGCCGTGCGTAAAGACGCTGTTATTGCCTTTATTACCGGCGGGCGCACGCACCTCTGTGAAACCACCCTTGTGTGTCAAGACAAAATCATCAGCTAGCTCCGCTGCTCTAAGCGCGGTTGCCGGTTCCCTCTCATTCAGATAGGCAGCAACCCGCTGAGGGATC
>OOFC01046545.1:0-14007 GCA_900323345.1 Pseudochromis fuscus
TGTGTACAGTGTGAAGAGAAGTGGAGAGATAACTGAACCTTGAGGAGAACCAGTAGATATTGTCCTGGCAGTGCTGAGGTGACCATTCACCCTGACCTTCTGCTCCCTCCCCGTGAGGAAGGAGAGGACCCAGAGGATGAGGTGAGGGTTGGCATCCATCCTGAGCAGCTTACGTCCCATGAGGTGTGGTTGCACGGTGTTAAATGCACTTGAGAAATCCACAAAGACTAGACTGACATGGGACTTGGGCTTTTCCAGATGGGTGATGACACCATGCAGCAAAGTGAGCACCGCATCATCCACCCCCCTGTGTGGCTGGTACGCAAACTGCAGTGGGTCGGAGAGCACCCCCACATCAGCCTGCAGCTGGGCCAGGACGAGTCTCTCAAAGCTCTTCATGACCAGAGATGTTAGAGCCACAGGCCGATAGTCGTTGTTGGTGCTGGGGTTGCTCTTCTTTGCCACAGGGCAGATGATGGAGGACTTCCAGATGGGGGGGACGGTGTGCTCAGCCAGGGAGCGGTTGAACAGCGAGCAGAAGACACCAGCCAGCTGACTGCTGCAGACCTTTAGCAGGCGCCCACAGATCTGGTCCGGTCCAGGAGCCTTGTTGGGTTTGATCCTCTTCAATGTGCATTCCACATCCACAGGCAGCAGCTGCAGGTTCTCAGTGGTCTGAAGCCTGGAGGCGAGCTCTGCAGAGAGCTCCTCCCTCTCCTGGGAGTAATCACACTGGTCAAACCTGCAGTAGAAGGTGTTTAGATCTTCAGCCATGTGGACACACACCTCTGCAGAGAGCCCGGACAAGGAGGAGTTGGAGGGGAGTCCAGCCAGGGTTTTAACGCCCTGCCAGGCATCCCTGGGCTTACCGTTGATAAAAAGCCTCTCCACCCTGTCTTTATAAGCTCTTTGTGCTGTTTTGATTTCTTTATTCAACCTGTTTTGAATGAGTTTGCCTTTAATTTTATCTCCTGAATTAAATGCTATTTTCCTGTAACAGAAATCAACAAGTAGGAGTGAAGGAGAGAAAAGATGAGCATCAGTGAAAGAGACAATAACCAGTGTTGCAGAGGAAACCACAGATACCATGTTTGTAAAGCAGCAGATATTTATATATTTAGTTCATATTTCAGCTGTTGAAAAATGAATATAGGAAAAAGAAAATACATAAACACACACACACACACACACACATATGTGTATATATCTATATATATATCTATGTATATATATATATATATATATATATATAGTTTAGCTGCTAGTGGTGCGTTCAGGTGTCTGCAGCCAGATAGAGAACCAGTCACAGAGCTAGATAGAGAGCTCCTCAGATGTGCTGAGTGTGTGCCATGGATAACAGGTTTTTATGGGCGGTTTGTTATTACCGCCGAGGTTTTATTACCATCATCAGGGCTGGGATGCAAGTCTGCGTTTTTACGCCCTCTTTAATCTCAGGCTGAATGTCTGCGATTACTCCCACTGCAACAACAGCTTGTATTTCATGTCACAAATCAGTAATTTTTACCTACATTTCAGTTCCTCCTCAGATTTCTCAGTCCCACCTCAGCCCTGTAACTGAAGCCTGTGTGTTGCAGAGCTGTGAAGGTTACATTTGTTTTTCAGGGTTCAGTGTGTAAAATGTGCGGTGAGTGTTCTCCTTATAGTTAACACATTGTTTCCAGTGCAGTGACAGGACCAGTTGGTTTCATGGACGGTAAAGCTGCAGAATCTTTTCAGGCAGTTTGTGTTAATGTGCTCTGCTGTGACTGCTTTAAAGACAAGCTGGGTCTGAGGGTTGGGATATGTTACTGGATATTACTGTGAATTTTTCAGAATTAACAACTATGCATTTTAGAATAATGAAAATAGAAACAAATTTACTTTTAATTACAGAACAAATATTCTGTCACATTAGAAGAAAAACCTACAGCAACAAGCTGCATTCAGTCCAACAACTTACAACCACCTTTAAGTAGATTTAAGTTTTCACACAAAACTCTACACAGTCTCATATTGTCATGAAATATTTGTAAATGGAGAACATTTATGTAGCACTTTCCTGACCTTAGCTAGGTCCAAACTCATTCACCCATTCACACACACACTCACACACCAATGGCTACCAAGCTGCCATGCAAGGCACTAGCCACCATTGGACCCACTTCGGGTTCAGTGTCTTGCCCAAGGACACTTCGACATGTGGACAGGAGGAGCTGGGGATCAAACCCACAACCTTATGATTCATAGGTGACCCGCTCTACCAGCTGCCCTTAAAAAGTCTTTTTGTGTTTCACAGGGTGTCACTGCATTAGACAGACAAACAAATATAAATGATATTTTTTTATCGTTTACAAGAAAAATTAACAAAACAATTCTTGACAGTTTCAACACCTCAGTTCTCAGTATTGTCTGTATCAAAGTCAAAAACAACACAGAATGTGTTGAAAACTGAATAAAAATAAATCAACCATCACATGATCAGATTAGTATTTCGTGGTGCTGCTCCTGATGGCAGAGCCGCTCTGGAGCAGCTGTCTCCTTCCTGGTGTGTTTCCTGTGTTTGGTTCCTCGTTTGAACCATTTCTGTTTGAAGTCGAGCTGGTCCCATGTGGTGGAAATGCATCGCTAGGTGCAGCTTTCAGGGGAAGACCCTTAAACCAGCTGTGAAGCATGGTGGTGGAAATGTGTCGATTCAGTTGTTAACTCTAGATTATAGCAAACAAGCATTCAGATCATGTTAACAGGATAGCAGATCTGTATCCCACTGAAGTACTGTGGGAGGACTGGAGTGGGGATTACATGCAAGACAAACCTCCAGCACTATTAACTGAGGAAACTTTATGTGGAAGACTGGTAACAAATGTCAACAAGCTGATGTCAGAGACTGATGGACAACACTGCAAAACACCCACAGGCTGGTTCTGCTGAAGGGACAGTACCTGTGCCTTTAGGATGTAACTATACAACAATGAAATATTACATTTATTGAATTACTGTTTAAAAAATCCCATTTTTCTTGTGATGTTCTTCAGACTTACTACTGTAATCTGTGTGCACTGGTTCTAACAGGGACAAATATTTACTTGTTGAAATGTGTGATAGAGGACAACAGTGTCATCTAAGTTACCAAGATATTGAAGTATTATCCAGAGGTGTACTTGCAGACTTGACAGTTACATTTCAATGGATGTGCTGGTTTGGTAATTTAAACCAGTTTCACTAAGGTTTGTGTTCTGTGGTGTTTCTGTGTGTAGGCAGGACACGCAGGAATGGGAAATACTCAATTACAAGTCCTTTCACATTTACTTTCTTAAAAAGTATTGGCAGTAACAGACCTCACCAACCAGGAACACAGTGTTTGTTACAGTGTTTGTGAGTACATGTACTGAGTGGGCCTCTTCCTGTGTCTGTTTCCCAGGCAGGCCAGAGAGATTGTGCTGAAGTACGAGGGCCGGCTGACCAGAACCAGGGGCTACCAGACTGCAGGAGCTGATGTATGTACACACCAACCCTTCACCCTATTCACACCATCAACGCTTTCTAACCCCTGCTCTGATTGAATGAAGCACAGTTTGTTTCAACCATTAGAACCTTCTCTTGTATAATGTCACAGATGGGAACCATTAAAGGTTCTCTGTGGAACAAACTCACCACAGTGAGCTCCACTGGGGAAGCAACGAGCGACTGACTCCCAGATGGTTCGGTGTGTTCAGTCTGAGTGTGTGCTGACAGGAGCGTCTCTGTGGTCGGACACTGCAGTGCAGCAGCTGCTTGATCGGAGCCAGAACAGTAAAACATTTCATTTGAACAGACTGCTGAGTTCTGACTTCACAAAGCTGTTCTCTTCCTGTGGGTTCTACAGACACATGGAGAACCTCCCCCTGATCGGTCTCTGTGCTACATATACACACATGCAAACAGGGAGACAGGCAGACAGAGGGGGAGCTGTGCAGCATGAGTGAATTTATAGCCTGTTGTTATAGCTCAGTTTAATTAAAATGTTCAGGCTGCTTCAGCCCCATTAGAATAAATTGACTTTAGTGAGGAGGCTGATGATGAGGTATTAATTCTGCAGTTTGGCTTCCAGTTAATTGAAAATCAGAACCACTGGTCCACCTGACCTCACCCTGATTAATAATCATCAGCTGGGTCCTGATTCCAGTTTCATCACATCATCAGATCTGCACAGTCACAGTGGATCAGTTCTCCAGTGGACTACACTGATACCTGCCACTTTGTGTTTGAGAACACAGTTATTCAGATTGTGAATAATTGAACTAATGTCATTCATCTGTGTTTGCACTTAGGATTGTAGAATAAAGTCCATTTACTGTTTGTCTGAACATGTCAAATGTAGGAATTATTGTTCCTTCTTCAGGGATTGTTGTGAGCATGAACACTGTGTCCCAGGAGGTGAAGTTGTGTTTATTGTTACACATGTTTGTGCTGAAGCTTCTCAGTGCTGAAAACCTTGTTTGTCCTTCTGCAGCTGCTCAAGAAACTTTCCCGCCTGCTTTACAACGTGGTGGTTCTGTTCATTCCCTGGGAAGTGAGGATCAAAAAGATAGAAAGTGAGTTTGCACTATTGACTAATTCATTCAAATCCAATTCAGTTCAATTCAAGATTCAATATACAGAGTTTCACACTTCACATAAGTTATCTCAGAGCACTTTACAAACTAAGGTTAAGACCTTTCAACAGTATCGAGATAAATCCAACAACTCACTCTTGAGCAGCACTTGGTGACAGTGGGAAGGATAACTGCCATTCACCAGGATGAAACCTGCAGCAGAAACAGACTCAGGGTGGACGACTGACTGACTGGACCAGGTGGGGTGAAAGGAGAAAAGATGTGCATTAAGAAACAGGAAATAATAAAGAGTGAGCAGGTTGGTGGGTCAGCAACTACAGAACTGAAACATGCAGCTCAGATGACAGAGTGTTGGTCACAGGCAGCGGAGGAGAGGCACTCAGTGCATCACTGGAGATCCTGGAGATCTCTGCAGACCCACAGCAACATGACTAAAGGATCGGGGTCACCTCAGCAGCTCCAACAATCAGCTTTATAATGCAGGATTTTCACAGCAGAGCAGGCGTCTGCCTCCTGAACACAGTGTGGGAGCTGGCTCCACAGGAGAGATCCTGATAGACCATCACAGATACACATGCACCCTGAGACCAAAGGGCTCTATTGGCATAGTATGGAGCAATAAGGTTGTTAAGATATGAAGGTGATTGATCATTAAGGACTTTGTTTATGCAAAGAAGAGTTTTTATTCCATCCTTAATTTTACAGAGAGCCAATGAAGAAATGTTGATACAGGAAAAAATGATCATGCTCTCTCTTGGTGATTCCCACTGCTAGGTAGGTAGGTAGGTAGGTAGGTAGGTCTTTATTGTCCCATCAGGGAAATTTGTTTTCACAGCCTTACATGACAGGTCTCGACACCACCACAAGACAATAAACAAGAGAGTACAAAAAGACAAAAACAAGAAAACAACAACAACAACAACAACATTTAACATAGTGCATCAAGTGAGTCAGCGGGGTGATTTGTTTAAAATGGCAACATGCTACAGAGTTTTGGATCCACTGGAGGTTTTTCAGAGTCTTACTGAGACATCCTGATCATTAGGAAATTGTAATATTCCAACCTAGAGGTAATACGTGCATAAAGCAGTTGTTCACCATCAGTCTGAGACAGGATGTGTCTAATTTGGAGAATATTGCACAGGTGAATGAAGGCAGTCCCACAGACACACAGGACACACCCTGGTCCATAGTAAAGGCCTCACAGCAGTACTGGAGGCTAAGGTAATGCTGTCCACAGTCCCACTCTGCTCAGATTGTGTGTTTCTGACGTGTTAAAAGTTCAAATACAAGAACCTCAAATTGGTCTGAATCTAGAAGAAGAAAGCTCCAGGCCTTCATGTGTTGGAGACATGTCTGGAGGTTCATGAGTGAGTAGAACTGGGTGTCATCTGCATAACAATAGAAACACATGCAGAGTTTTATCATGTTACTGCTTGATGGAAGTATATATAAGTTGGCATGTTTTGACCATATCACAGAAAAGCTATTGCTGATCAAGTCATCCAGTAATATTGTAGTAGAGTAAACCTTCCTACTCTCAGCTGAGCATCTGAGTCCATGAATCGTTGTTTTTATTAATATGATCATGGAAGTTATAAGGGGATACACAGAAGGATGACTTCAAGTGTTTCTGTGAGTATAATTACTACTTAGAAGTGTTAGTGGTGAACCACTACTTTAGGATTTGTATTTCGAGTGTCCACAACACATCAGTCACATGTTTCACCTGGCTTGCTAAGGTCACTTTGGGTCGGGCGTGGCCTCTTACTTCATCTTCCTCCGCTGGCTGTTTGGGATCAACATCGTCCTCACCATCATGACCGGAGCCTTCATCGTCCTGCCAGAGGTCAGCAAGTCTCTGACACTGTACGCTACAAATACACATGTTCATATTTAGCACTGTGCTTTATATGTGGAAGGATTTGTAAATTCAGAATTTAGTGTTTGTAGATTGTCTTCAGGAGTAATGACAGTTTGACCTCCACCAAAGTGTCTCAGATTGTAGACGTTATGAATCTATTGTCAGTGATGATTCATCAAGAGCTGACAAAGTTATGAATTTTACCCAAGGAGCTGAAACATTTCACTGTTTTCAATTTGGATCCCGTCCTCTGATCTTACCCATGGAAAACATAATTTGATGGATATAATTCATGGTTTTTCTTTGCGTCCCCCTCTCACTTCATCCTCCTCCACTTCCAACAACAACAGTTTGACGTCACAGAGGTGGTGCTGTTCACAATTAATACCTAAAATATATAAACAGCACATTTCAAATTGTATATTCTCATATACATTTTGAAATATCCATGAAATCATACATCACAGCTGTAATTCACAGATTACACATCAAATTAGCAACTGCCAGTATAACTTTTTGTTTAAACACAACCATCTTAAATAATTAGTTATTACAGCAGCGGACTCAATGATCTGGGTATAAATGATGGACACATCAATCTCAAAGCATTTCATCTTTACTGCCGCACATGCTGCACAGTTTTCATCTGTCCAACATGGAGAACAAGTTGCTGAGTCATCACCCACATCCCAACAGATACAACAGATACAAATGATGTGTGTTTGCAAAAATGGACAAAAATACATAAAAGATGAAAATAATTTCAAAGTGAGACGACTGCTGTCTCTGCATGTGTTTACTGATAAACATGTTCACACACAACATTTCTAACTCCGTGTTTCAGTTTTGGATTTGTCTTTTTAATAATAGCAAAGGTTCAAGTTAAACACAGATCCAGGATGAAACAAACAAACCAAGTCAGCTGACAGAGCACCCTCTGTACAATCACTACTTATTCATCTCATTTCTCCAAGTTTGTTTGAGGGTAACACAAACAGCAGCTGTAGCATTGTTGAGGGTGTATCTGTGGACCATCTCAGCTGGCTTCAGGTTTCCCTCAGATCAGAGCAGCCTTTACACACAGGTGGTCAGCTCCAGGGCAGATCAGTGTTGCTGGATTTATGTTTGTCTCTGACATGCAGACACCAGCAATTTCCCCAGATATGACTTATCCTGTCACTCCAGCACCTCATCTCATCCTTTCATTTATTTCCCTGCACCTCTGTCTCCCTCCATGGTTGTTGGTATGAACCTTCATCTGTCTCCTGTCACATATTCAACCTTGTCCTCACCTCTGTTACTGAGGGATATCAGCCACCATCAGGCATCAGGGATGTTCTGTTTGTGTTGTGTTGTGTTTCTAGGTTTAGTTTTAGTTTATTTTTGTAACACAATCTCACTTATTGATTCTTCAGGGTGTATCTTTACACTTTGTTTTTACACACAGTGCAGCACAGTCTTAGATCCTCAGCGTTTGTAACATCTGCACTTTATTCCTTCATGAGAATCAAACAGCTGCATTTTCTCATGGTCAGCTTTGAAGCATGAACTCCTGTCACCCAACATTAGCAAGCGTTAATCATTTAATGATGATGATGTCAGGGTTGTTTTCTCCCCTGACTTTACCAACCTGAGTCTTCACACTAAACAACCACTGACCTCAACTATGAAGCATGTGCAAAACTACATGTGATGCATGATTCCCACAGTGCATTGAGCTGGTGTGTTTGTGTGCACTAGCTGCTGGCTGGAGCTCCGTTTGGAACGACAAGGAGTAAAACTATCCCCAAAGAGCATCTGGCTTCAGCCCAGGACCTGGACACCATCTGGTCTCTTGGGGCAAGCCTCTCTTTCCTTTTACTGTTCTGTCAATAGCACATTACTTACAGATACAATGGACCATTATTTAAACATTACTGCCTCCTTGACCTCTGCTGCAGGGCTAATTTAGCTCCCTCCCTTTCCTCAAGCTACATAGGTTTAGTTAGACTGACACCAGTGATACTTTCCTTACCTGTCTATAGATACATTGTATTTAGGGGAACAGGTGTTGATGCTGGTCTTTGTGAGCATGTGTTGTGTTGCCTCTCCACAGGGCTACCTGCAGTACTCTGTGTTATTCTATGGCTACTACGGCAGAGTGAGGAAGATTGGCAGCGCAGGGTACAGACTGCCCCTGGCCTACTTCCTGGTTGGGATGGCTGTCTTTGCCTACAGTTTCATCATCCTGCTACGAAAGTAATCATCACTACTTTTCAGTCTTTACTGATGCTATGATCTTAATGATAAAATGATGCAACACCTGAGTCAGACTTTTTTAGATGTTCTAGATCAGTGGTTCCCAACCTCTTCAGACAGCGCACCACCTACCACTTCCCAACCACACCAACGCCCCCGGCCATCCAAATGACCACTTATCATAGCTGACATATACAGAATTTTTGTGCATATAAATCTTTAGATGCATATAATTACGTCGTTTGTGGTCATGTGTGATTAACTTCATGTTTTGTGACATGGGTTCAGTTTTTTGTGCTTTGAGGACAGGTGTCCTGTCCAGGAAGACACAGGCACTAAAGACAAAACCTTCTGATGCCTGGGTGGACGTGCACAGGGATCTTGGGCACATCCTAAGCCCTAACTGCACATGCATGGCAGGGTCAGTCTCACACATTATCCAGCTCATGTTGGCAAACACAAACATACCAGATACAAAGTGGACGCTGCACAGACTCTTGCCGCCTTTCGGACCTTCAGGACCTGAGTCGTCCCTTATAATGTCCTGGAGCCATAATCTTCTTCTTTTAGCAAACCGATGAGATCCCCTCGAGATTTTCTCCAGATTTTCTCCAGTTTCCATCCTTTCTTTCGCAGGTTTTTGCAGTTAACAGCACAACAAATCCTTGTCATTTGGTTTTGCTGCTGCACTCTGGTTGTAAACAATAGGTGCTTTTCCACTACATAGTACCCTCTCCACCCGATGTCCCACTTTCTGTGTCCTGGCTGCATGTGCACTCCTGTGATGACGTTGCACAGAAACCTGTTTATGTCGCTCGCTCAGTTTCTTCTCTGTGGTTCGCTCCAGCGCAGCTCTCCGTTTCTCTCGCCTTTCTTCTTCCTATTTCACCATCATTACTGATTTCAACTTTTGATTTCACCCCTGACAGTTTCCCTGTTTTTAATCAGTTCTGCATTGGCTGCCATTAGATTCAGATTTACTTTACTGTCATTTTCCACACAGAGAAAATGAAATTGAAGTGTCCCTTACTACACTTCCCCTATAAATACATAAATCCTTTGCATAGAAGGTTTAATTTTTGGCAAATTTGTGTTGTCAACTACTGTCCAAGTCATCTGAGTGTTGTTGATTTTCAGGAGTACAGAGAGTCCCAAAGCTGTTTCTTACTGTAGTTACTGTAGTACAATGAGCTGCATGTCTGTCATAGAGCATAGTGTACAGTGTGGTGCTCAAACAGTCAGGAGGCAGGCGGCAGTAGAAGTGCAGAGCAGAAAGGACAATGACCTCATTCACCCAGTGCTCTCTAAAGCCAGATGTTTGTATCTGTGTCTTAGAGAGATGAATCCTGTGTCACATGCTCCTAATGTCCATATGTATAAATGTGTCTGTAAATATAATACTCCTGCAGAATGGCCAAGAACTCTCGTCTGAGCCTCGCCAGTGCCTCCGACGAGAACTTCACCTTCTGCTGGAGAGTCTTCTGTGCCTGGGATTATCTGATAGGAAACCCAGAGGCTGCAGAGAGCAAAGGAGCTGCCATCGTCAACAACATCAGGGTCAAAGACACACACAGACACACAAACTATACACTCAGTGAACTGCACTCGTCCCTTTTAGAGATTCACTCACAGTGTGTCTCAAACACCTACACAGAATAGGATCAGAAATACTGACTGTACCACAACATGCTTTTCTTCAGGAAGCCATTGTGGAGGAGCAGGAGAAGAAGAAGGACACCAGTCTGTAGGTGTCTCTTACTATTTCCCTCTATATACAGTAAATATAAGTAAACTGAATGAAACTGAACTGAAAACTACCAAACACAGACTCTTCATCCTCTGGTTTGTTTTCTCTTCTAATTATCCTCGACCCAGCTGATCTTCTTTGGAGAGTGTGTGAAATTTGTGAAGTTGATACTGATATGGATCCATTCTGACAATAAATCAGTAAATGGACATGACTGGAGTGACAGAAGATGTTAACATGAGATAACTGAGTGCTTCTATATCTCAACCATTACTGGTTATTGTACTGATGTATCCTCCATTCTGACAGACAGGTCTGTCAATTAGTATGATAACAAATATTAATGTTTCTCTGTGTGTTGGATACATGTTGGGGTACACAGAGCAAACATGCCATGTAAGTGTACACTGTAAAATACTGTGTATTGTTTACACAGTTTCTTCTGTATAATTTTACAGATTGTTTTTGTACTTGTTAAATACACAAAGATGATAATAAAGCCACAAAGATAAACAGCAAATGTACAAGTCTAATGTGAAAGAAGGAGGATCATGTCTGTGATTTTGGATGACTTGATAATCACACTGAACACATGATAAACACACTGAACTGAATGAGGGATGTAATGGTACACTGTAAAATCAAAACATGATTCACATGATTCTCTGAAGTAATCTATTACAGATACCTGTTGATGACACCGTGTCTGCTTCTTCAGGGCCGTTCTGATCAGCCTGCGGATCTTGGCCAACATCCTGGTGCTGCTGTCGCTGGCCGGCAGCATCTACATCATCTACTTTGTGGTGGACCGCTCTCAGAAACTGGAGCAGGAGAAGCCGGAGCTGACGCTGTGGGAGAAGAATGAGGTAGAAGAGCAGAGCAGACATCATCCTCCTCCTCATCATCATTACTTTGATTAGATTATCCAACGTACAGTACAGTTCTGAGGAACCAATGGAAATGGAGGCAGTGGAAGACAATATTAATCTCTTAGTGGCAGCTCATTATTTCAGGCTGCTGTAGTCACCATAACACCTCCGTACCTGCACCGGGCCTGAAATTCATCTTTAATCTTTGTGCAGTTTAGAGGAAAATGTTTGATTCCACTTAACCCTTGAACGGATGCAGTCATTTCACAAGCTATTGAATTAAAGGGGCTTCATCAGGTGCACTTTGTATCATCATCAGATCATGTGACTTCAGGTCAACATTCAAAAATATTCTCATAATGTGTATTAACGTCCAAAATAACAGCCTACATGAACACAGACATGTACCAAGTGTTGTTATTCATTATATTTCAGGAGGATTTTATTTTAGAAAATCATGTTTTTCTGTACTCTTCAGATCACGTAAAGGTATAAAATATTTATTATACTGTATTTTACTCTTAAATGTCCAATTTTGACTAAGTGCTGCTTTTATTTTGTCCACTATTTGAAAATGTAGCACACAAGACATTAAAGAAGGAAGTTATTTAACTGTTTACATGTTTAAGTTGACAGAAAAACTACATAAAACAGAAGAAAATGATGCATTCAGTTCCTACTAAAAAGAAAAAAACTGTGTCCTGTGAGATGGGTCATTTTAGGCCAGAAAACTAAAAAATGGTATTTAACAAAAAACCAAAAGTAGGGAAAAGTTAAGATTTTGTTTTTCTTTAAAACCACAAAAGTGTAACGAATCATTTCTATAACTTAGATGCAAATATAAGTTTCAGTGTTGGTTTCACGAGCACTCTCAGCAGACTCACCCATCTGACCTGTTTCATCCTGCACCAAACGCACGTCAAACACCACAAGATTCAGGAAAAAGTATGATGTTTATTTTTTATCATATAGCCTGAGTCTGGTTTTACCTCGTCTATTACCACAATTCAACAACTAGTAAATAGTTTGAAATCCATATTTTCAACACAAGTTGAAACGGAGACCCGGTGAGACTGTGTCTTCCTGCTACAGCATCGTAAACCAGTCATCTGATCTGATCACGTCAGCGTGATCGTAGGCTTCAGAGGGTTAAGGATTAAAGAGTAATGTATTCACTCTTATTCCAGTTAGAAGAAGGATTGTAGCTCACACCCTCCCTGTCAGTGACCTCCCTCTGTGACCTCCCTCTGTGACCTCCCTCTGTGACCTCCCTCTGTGACCTCCCTCTGTGACCTCCCTCTGTGACCTCCCTCTAGTGACCTCCCTCTGTGACCTCCCTCTGTGACCTCCCTCTGTGACCTCCCTCTGTGACCTCCCTCTAGTGACCTCCCTCTGTGACCTCCCTCTGTGACCTCCCTCTGTGACCTCCCTCTGAGTGACCTCCCTCTGTGACCTCCCTGTCAGTGACCTCCCTGTCAGTGACCTCCCTCTGTGACCTCCCTCTGAGTGACCTCCGTCTCAGTGACCTCCCTCTGTGACCTCCCTCTGTGACCTCCCTGTCAGTGACCTCCCTGTCAGTGACCTCCCTCTGTGACCTCCCTCTGAGTGACCTCCCTCTCAGTGACCTCCCTCTCAGTGACCTCCCTGTCTGTGACCTCCCTCTCAGTGACCTCCCTGTCAGTGACCTCCCTGTCTGTGACCTCCCTCTCAGTGACCTCCCTGTCAGTGACCTCCCTCTCTATGACCTCCCTCTCAGTGACCTTTGTGTCCATCCTCCCTTCAGGTGAGTGTGGTGGTTTCTCTCATCACCATGATTGCTCCTTCTGCCTTCGAGCTGGTGGCTCAACTGGAGATGTACCACCCGCGAACCTCACTGAGATTCCAGCTGGCCAGGTACTCCATCACCCATCCTTCCATCCATCCATCCATCCACCCATCCATCCATCCTTCTATCCATCCATCCATGCATCCATCATCCATCCATCATCCATCCATCCATCCATCCATCACCCATCCTTCCATCCATCCATCCATCCATCCATCCATCCTTCCATCCATCCACCCATCCATCCATCCTTCTATCCATCCATCCATCCATCCATCCATCCATCCATCCATCCATCCTTCCATCCATCCACCCATCCATCCATCCTTCCATCCATCCATCCACCCATCCATCCATCCTTCCATCCATCCATGCATCCATCATCCATCCATCCATCATCCATCCTCCATCCATCCTTCCATCCATCCATCCTTCCATCCATCCATCCATCCATCCATCCATCCATCACCCATCCTTCCATCCATCCACCCATCCATCCATCCTTCTATCCATCCATCCATCCTTCCATCCATCCACCCATCCATCCATCCTTCCATCCATCCATCCACCCATCCATCCATCCTTCCATCCATCCATGCATCCATCATCCATCCATCCATCATCCATCCATCCATCATCCATCCATCCATCCATCCATCCATCAACCATCCATCCATCCATCCATCCATCCATCCATCAATCCATCCATCCTCCCATCAATCATCCATCCATCCAACATCCATCCATCCATCCATCCACCATCCATCCATCCATCCATGTACCATCCATCATCCATTCATCCAACATCCATCCATCCATCCAACATCCATCCATCCATCCATCCAACATCCATCCATCCATCCATGTACCAT
>OOFC01046567.1:0-10896 GCA_900323345.1 Pseudochromis fuscus
ACATGAGATTTGTGTGCTGTTGTGTGGGTGTATAGCTAGGGGCTATCAACACATGCTATCAGCTGTGGGTAATGGGGAATAGTGAGCCTGAAACCTGAGACCTGTGGTCGGTCTGTAGTGAGGAGGTTAATGGCAGCTGTTGTCTCTTAGAGTCGCCCCAGGACTGCCGCAGTCTGTCCTGCCACAACGGAGGTACATGTGTGAACGGAGGCGACTCCTTCATCTGCGACTGTGCCGCAGGCTTCAAGGGCAGACAGTGTGAACTGTGTAAGTTTATGTGCTTCCTCTCCACACACAGGGTGGCTCCAGTGAAAGTAGGCAAATGTACAGGATGCTTAAACACTATATTATTGCTTTTAGGAAATCCATCAAGAATTTTACATATGTGTTTTTTTATGCAGATTAATTAATGTCTTAAACACAAGTTGATGAGGTAAAGTAACGACACTTTGTAGTTTTTGCAGCCTTGCTCGCAGCCCTGGGTGACTTTACTTAGCTACAAAAGTGCTATAAAGTAAATGCTAATGTTATCATGCTAACATGCTTGCAGTGACAATGTAGACATGGGACAATGTTTATCATGATGACCATTATGTTTTAGTATTTAAGCATGCTAACCTTTGCTAAGTTGCAGTACAACACAGACTGTATGTCTATGCACTAAACACAAAGTATAGCTCAGGCTGATGTGTTAGTTTTGCACATTTTTGATGATAACCTAAAATAGAAAGCACTAATGGTGCTTTTCCACTGCATGGAACCAGCGCACCTCGACTCGCCTCTACTCGTTTTGGTTTTCCATTTGCAAAAAGTACCTGGATCTTGGTACTTGGTACCACTTTTTTAGTACCTGCTCTCCTGCAGTTCCTGAAAACTGGACAAGCCAGGTACTAGCAGGTAATAAAATGTTATTGGTTGGAATCGTCACTGCGTCATTACATCATCGCTGCACAGTATGCAAATATTTATACACACAAGCCGACACAGTCTGCACAGAGGACCTCTCATCTCCAAAACAGGCTCTAACTTCATGAATTCAAAACACATTTGAAGTTTAAACAACTAATTTCTGGTCTGAAACGATCGTCAAACTGCTTTCTGTGACACCACAACAGTAGATTTCTGAAGACACTTCATTAACCTCCTCCCCCTTCGCCTGACGACCAGCTGCACAGAGGCGGGACTATTCTCTGTAATGGAAACGCAACCAAGGGGAGTCGAGTTGAGGCGAGGTGCACTGGTTGCACTGGTTCCATGCAGTGGAAAAGCGCCATAAGAGACCACAAACCTGCACCATGGAGGCTATACAAATGTTATAGACTGAACACTGTTGCCCTTTTGTGATGAATAAGCACAATAGGCAACTAGAGCACTCTGAGAGTGCAGACCTCCGCCAAGCACTGTTAAGGCCAATTGATACTTTCTGCGTCTGCATGTCCGTGTTGGTGCACGAGGGTCCGCGTCACGTAAATGTCATGGAACACGTCAGGAAGCGCTCGAGCGGACAGGCATGGAGGCGTCTGCGTCCAGCTCCAAAAATGTGAGCGTGTCGCCTGGGCGCGGAGGGCGCGAGCAACTGCACTGCGCTTGTGCTAGCATATCAAGATGGACGCCTTCGAGGAGAGTCCTTAAAAAAATTCCTGGATCCAGACGGTGTTGCGGATCACCCCCAAAATGAAATCAGTTCTTCCTTTTCCCACTTCCAACACATCCTAAAAATTTCATCCAAATTCGTCCATAAGTTTTTAAGTTATCTTGAACACAGTCAAACTGACAGACAGACTGACAGACAGATAAACGCCGGCAAAAACATAACCTAATCTCCTTGGTGGAGATAACAGATTGAAAGTTTGACTTGATGATGGTGCTGAGTTTAAAGTCAGGGGATCATAAATCATACATCTCACATAAATATCTGTTATACATTTTCCAGCAGTCAAACCTCATTATAGCACCAGGGGAAATATGAAGGGATCAGTAGGATACATGCTCTGGGGTCCATGACTGTCAACACAGCATTTTATAACAATCCATCCCGTAGATGTTTGTGTTCATCATGATGTTTCAGGGACTATTCAACAGCTTTAACCTACTGGTGGAGAGTATGAGGAAAATTCAGAGGGGTTTGTAAAGGTTATTCTGCTGGTGGCCATGAATGTGTGTTCTGGTTGAAGTTTTTATGTCTGAGAAGCCTCCCTCTCACTGACAGAAGAAATATGAGTTTGCTGAATTAAAACTTTATATTAAGATCCAACATCACCCTGAACAGAACAGATAATGCAGAAAATTGATTATTTAATCTTGTTTCAATATCTTGAGCTTCAGTGCTGAATTTACAGTCTCGTCAGTGTCACCCCAACTGTTACAGATCTTCTTCCTCTCAGTTTAACTATATCATCTGAAGGTGTGAACTTACACTGTAATATATGTTATATTTGTATGCCCTCATGTAAACTGGGCTTCAAGAGCTATGTATAGACCTCTCGTTTGTGAAAAGCAGGAAACGCAGACCAATGACAGCTGACATTTATGAATGGCTTGGTTATTTTTATGGCTTCGGGGCATGATTTTACAACATAAATACATTATCAGTTAAGTCACAAAGCACCATATTATTTGCACTACATGCCTTTCTTAGTCATTTTTCTGGGAGCTGTTTCTTTTGAATTTTCCATATGTTTTCTCCAAACATTATGCTTCTCTGTTGGGATTTTCAGCTTCTTCGTGTGTCACAAAGGAAAATCTTTTGCCCAGGTGTCAAGGGCTTGTTTAATTCTCGAGCATTAGTCTTTCCACTTAAAAATCAGAAAATAAGAAAAGCCAAAGTAGCTTATGAAAGTGGAAAGCCATTGTATGCCCAGTAATAACATCAGACTAAATTTTTTTTTTCTATCAAGATAGTAGGATTCTTTGTTTCTGAACAATTCCTCCTTTCTCTAGCAACATCAAAATTCAAAGTAAACCTCTGCTCCAGAACATGGACCAGACCCAGTAAAGAACTCCTTAAACTTAATACCACACTCGCAGCTTTCCCTTTGTAAACCAATGAGCTGTGATTGCTACCACATCTATGGGGTCATCAGGTGGGAACCTCCCTTCAATGGTCTTTTGTCTAGTTGGTCCCACAACACCTCCAGGAGGCTAGACAGTGATCACTGGCGTCCCAGAATCAGTCCCCTAATGCCAGCCATCACTGCTTCTCACCGAGCCATTTACTTCTCTTTCCTTGCCTATACTACCACAAACGGCACTACCATCAAACTACCCCAGCCTCTCACCAACTGCACCAATAACAGCAGGGTGGGGATACAAATCCTAATTCCAGTAGAGGGTAGAAGTAAAAGAGGTAGAGTTAAAGATGAAAGTAACGTAAATGTTATGCCTATAACTTCTGTTCCCTGAAGGAGAGGAATAAGGTACAACACATGTTCATTCATCGTTCATTTGTCATCCGTTTGTCGTTTGACGTCTCCCACTTATCTGGGGGGTCAGGGTCGCTGGGGCAGCAGCCTCAGTAGAGAGGCCCAGACAGCCCTTTCCCCAGCCACTTTCACCAGCTCTTCCGGGAGGATCCCGAGGCGATCCCAGGCCAGTCCAGAGATACAATCCCTCCAGCTTGTCCTGGGACGGCCCCAAGGTCTCCTCCTGGTCCTGAGCTGACCCTATCTCTAAGGCTGACCCCGGCCACCCTGCGGAGGAAACTCATTTCGGCCGCTTGTATTCAAGATCTTGTTCTTTATCTAAAGCTCATGACCATAGGTGGGGGTTGGAACATAGATCGACCAGTAAATCGAGAGCTTCGCCTTCCACCTCAGCTCCCTCTTCTCCACAACCGGGTTAGCGTCCCCATCACTGTGGCCACCCCAGTCCACTTGTCAATCTCCTGTTTCATCCTACCCTCACTCATTAACAAGATGCTGAGATACTTAAACTCCTCCACCCGAGGTAGGACCTCCTCCCTGACCCGGAGCAGGCAATCCACCCTTTTCTGGCTGAGAACCATGGCCTCAGACGTGGAGCTGCTGATCTTTATCCCAGTCGCTTCACACTCAGCTGCAAACTGTCCCATCGAGAGCTGAAGGTTGCTGTCCAATTGTGCTACTCCCAGAGTACCCCCCACAGGATGCCCCTGGGGACATGGTCGTAGGCCTTCTCCAAATCGTCTGGGACAAAAACCACATTGCTTCTTCTCGATCTGAGGTTCAACTATCGACTGGACCCTCTTTTCCAGTACCCTGGCGTGGACTTTCCCAGGGAGGCTGAGGAGAGTAAAGATACAACACATGTAGCATGGCATAGCTGAAGACACCTTTCTTCATGCCTTTGCATCAGATGCCCGATGATGACAAGTTCCTGCCCACACTTCTGTACACTCACTGTCATCCTTCAATTCAATAGCTGCTCTTCACCAAGCCCAGCAGCAAAGCAGGGCAATTATGTGTTATACCTCAGACGTTATTAACATAATTTTGTTCCTTTCAGTTGATTCACTCAGTACAACATATATATTATGGGACATATATTCATACCCACAGAGCCCCTAGCGCTGTAGAGGGCTGTCACATTCAAACCAAACAAAAGTGTGCGGTGATGACCAAGTGGCTGCAGCACATACATCATTCACAGGCACCCCTTTAAAGCCCATGATGTTGCCATGCCTCTAATTGAATGTGCTCTCACACCCTGAGGCAAAGGGAGACCCTTGCTGCTGTAAGCTGAGGAGATAGCCTCCCCAATCCAATGGGAAAGCCAATGACTAGACAGAGCCTTATCCTGACAGGACCAGCAAAACAGACAAACAACTGGTCACATTAACAGACTGAGTGCTGTAGGTGTGTAGAACACATACAGGGCACAGGGAATGCAGCGTCCTCTGCAAAAGGAGGGGGACAAAAGCTTAAAAGCATAGCGCTATGTGCTGCATTGATGACCTTCAGTAAATATGTCCCAGTGTAACCCTGGAACCATCTGAAGAGAGCCGGGTGCAAGACGGATGCACCGACAAAGCATGAAGGTCACCCACTCGCTTTGCAGAGGTCAAAGCGAGAAGTAGTGCAGTCTTGTGTGAAAGAAATTTCATATCTACACACTCAATGGGTTCAAATGGGGAGTCAGATCCCATGAGGGAACATCAGCTTCAGCCGGGCAGACTCCTTTTTTTCTGGATTTATTTCTGACAGAATCTCATGCTTTGACCAAAATTGGATCATTTGTTTCTTTGATAATACCCCATCTCTCAATAATCTTTATCTCAATAATGTCTATCTCTTTCTCTCTCTCAAAAAAAAAAAATCAAGAGTTTTTCACAGAAATGCAGTAAACTTCCTAATTTCAAGCAGATATTGATATATCACCAATAAATATGGGCTTCATAGTTGTTTTGTTACTGCTTAGATTCTGCACTGAACATGTATTTCAGAACATAACACAGACCTCTGATGTGTCCCTCCAAACACAGAGTGGAAACATGAGTTTGATTTCACTAATAAGTACTTGTAGATGAAGCTGTGTATGAGGAGACACTGGACATACCCTCACCCACCCTCCTCCTTTGAATCCTGCTCCTCACCCAAACATCCAGCGTCAGATTGTTTAAACATTCCTTTCCTAAAACCATCCATCAGCCGGAGAGAAGGGCCCAGCTCCATCCCACATGACTCCTAAACCATCCAGCAGACTTTTCTTTCATTGACAATACTTAAAACATTCATACCTCATGTTGTGTGACGGCTGTTTGCAGTGTGCCAACGAGTGCCGCACCCGTGTACCCGTCTCTACTCTGAAACCAAGAGTGTGCCCGTGTGGGAGGGTGGAGTGTGCCACTACCTGTAAGTCCCATCATCCACAGGTCTGTTCAATAAATATGTGTAACTGGATCAAATAAATGAGCATGTTTTCTTCTGTGCAGGTACAAAAGGACATATAAGGTACAGCAGGATGTGTGTTATCGAGAGATCTGTGAACCCACGATTTCCAAGAAAAGTCAAAGTAAGTTCAGCAATCTGTCTGCACAGTGATGAAGTCATTTGCAGTAAATAAACTGATGCAATTCTTTTCACACGCTGCTGTTAACTTTTCCAACAGCCAGAAGAACACACAGACAACAATAAAGGTTGGTTTTCTTCAAGAACATCCATATTATGATATACATGTTTGTGTTTCATATGCACCACTACTGCAAAAGGTCTTTAACAATGACCCTAATTGTATGTTTTTTTCTCCTAGAGCATATGGATACTGATGAAAGGGCTGTCATCGCTGTCATATGAAAAACCTCCTAAGTTCAATTTTGGTGTTTATATTCTACTTGAAGTAACTGATTACAGTCTGTTTTCGTGCTGAGAAACTCTGTCAGGACCCACTGTAACATTTCAGAAACAAATCATCATCCATCTGAGAACAGGGCTGCATTTGTATCCTTCATCCTCAGAGCCATATTTGTAGCTCCACACTTCACAAAAAGACAATCAATCAGATTAAAAGGTGGCCGACATCATTTATCAGTTTCCATGTTTGCTGATTGATTTTTCACATTATTGGTACGCAGTCAACTGCACTGCATCAGGCTCTTTATATACCTCATTTCCATGTCCATGCTGACACATGAGTAGAGGGTTTTTTTGTGGTTCAGCTGCAGGTTTGTCCCTCAGGGAAATAACTGTAGAGTGTCAAACTATTCCTCAAACCAGCCCCATGATCTCCTGGTAAACACCACCCCATAAATTGATCTCTTCCTCTGACGATGGCGCACAGTGTTTTCTGTGTAAAATATCTTTCTGTGTCTTAGCAGGCATCACTGCTCGCTACTCTGTAAATAGTGTTTATAGGCCATTTTGTAGGTGAATATTTTAATAATAAAAATGTTAAAATGTTTTGGTTTTCTGGAGTCTTTTCTTAGTACGATATTTAATTTCATACTATATTAAAGGTAACACCAGACTATGACATTTCTTGAGAAATTGCAGTGGGATTGCTGCTACCACCATCGTTTGTCTGTTGCTTGCTGCTAGAAACTCCAGTCAGCCAATCAGCTGCTGAGTAATCCTACTCAGACAGGACTGATAATAGCCCCGCTGGTTTCTGTGCTTATTTCAGCATGCTTCGTAATTAAATGATACTGTCGGGTTGAAGTGCTGCAATGGTGTGCAAACTCTTTTTTGCACAATACCACATTTTTATAAGGTTTGCATCAAGTGTGTTTTTGAAAAAAAAAAAAATTGCCTCCCACCCTTACTTTTGTAATTTTTGTATAATGGACAAAGAGCAGGTCCAGAAGGAAGAAGTGGAGGAGGAAGAGAGCAGCAGTTACAAAGGATCAGTCAATGAGGACACACATTTTTAAGTTAATTTTTGAGTTGAGTTTTACGAAGCATGTGGGCACAAAATCCACTGGTACTGTTTAGACAAGTGTTGTAGAAAATACAAATAGCTATTAGGCTATTTGTTGAAGTGCATGTCATTACTTGCAGAGAAAGAACAACCTCAGATAGCAGCAACAGGAGGACAATATGGTGGAGGAGAGAGAGGAGCAGGACAAGCTGAAGAAAATAAGGTCCGGCAGATATCTGCATTTCTACAGGACAATAACAAAAAGTATTAACTGTCCCATTTTAAAGAACCTGCCTATCATTCAAGTATAAATTGGATTTCCGAGGTTTACGAGGTGCACTATGGCACCATGATGTCTCACAGGCAAAGTGTTTTTATGAGGACGACCTGAGAAGCAAGTGTGACGTCACCCGTTGGTTTGTGAACTCCCGGTTTGAAGCCCTGAAAACTGATTTTGGACGTCGCCATGTTGGATTTTTGGAGCTAGAAGTTGACCATATTTGAAAATGAAGGGAGGAGGGAGGAGTGAGGAGGCAGGACACCAGGACGCTGCCTGACTTCCTACGGTCTGTGACGCCCACCTACAGTAGCTTACGAAGTTAGCTTTTATCATCCGAGGTTAACTCAGGTAAGTTAATGTAACTGATTACATACGTATAACATAGTGTGGGTTACATGTGAGGATACCATATATTGTATATATTTTCTGTACAGTATATATTCATTTTATATACAGATATACACACTGTTGTGCCTGAACGAGTTCAATGAACGCTCGTTCATGAACTCGTTCATATTTTGGGCGAACGTGAACTGAACGTACTGCATTTCTGACTGATGAACGTTACTGTGAGCGTGTTCATTCTGGCCTCTGTGAACGGTGCTCTGTCACAGTTTAACTTTGTTTAAGAGAGTGCCAGATTTCCACAGAGCATAAGGCCTCTGTGCCCGCGAGAGTAAGCAGAGGCTAAAACCCATCTAAAGCACACCGTAAACGGGCCTTAATATGTCGGGGGAAACACCAGCAGCACCGCCGCATGCGTCATGAAAATGCGAAGCATCGCGACAAAAACAAATGGAAGACAGCAGCGCTACCTCAGATTCTGCCTCCACGATTAATACTTCATCTTCGTATGATTACTTAAAATAATTTTATGAAATGGTCAGTGATGATGCAGGTGGAAAAATCTTAACTTCCTGTGTAAGCTTTGTCCGCTGTCTTTCAAAAAGCTACTCCGTACATCAACAGCAAACCTCAGACGGCACATTGAACTTGAGCACCCGGCTAGCCTTTCAAGATATATGGGAGTGACAATAAATCAAGAAGTGTTTCCAGGTTTGGAAAATTCATGAAAAAAATTCATGAAATGGAAAAACCTTTGCACCTTAGGGACTACTGTCCTGTTCTTGTTTTAATAATTCTTCATAAAACAAACAAATAAAAAAAAAAAAACAAGCAGCCGAGTTAGAAGATATATACACACGCACACATTTCACGTGGACGCGTGGTGCTAACTCGATTGATTTAAAATTCACGACTCGACAGTGGCGCAAGATTTCTGCACTAACTACATAAGTCAAGGTGCCCACATCATAATAACACATGACACACTAACACCTCCTCCACCACGTAGGCCTAACTATGAAACCCAAACAAGACAGAAACATCAACACAACATTACTAATAACATTTACAGCATTTAACTTCAACATGTAACATTCCCAGAAGTCCTTGCAGCTGAACAGTCCAATCAGAGCTGCCGGCTCAGCGATCGCCGGAATATTTAACTTGTATATTTCTGTTACATTAATCAAATAGTTTAACAGACACAAAGTTAAAACAGCATCACAACTTTGGAAAAAGGTCGAGTGTAACTTTGTTTTCAGCTGTTTGCATTTCACAGCTCAACGACCAATACAGTGGATCATATCAAGACAGTAAGCCTGTTGTCTGCGATCGGATGGTTCGTTCATTTCGCTATTACAGCTTCATGTGCGTATGAATATATACTGAAAATATTTCAATATATGAGTTTTAGTAATCGCTTTAGTGCTTGAAGTATTAGCATGCGCTGCAATAGGTGCGCCCCAGCTGATCTGCGCATATCCCGTTTTCTGTTATCGTTATAAAATCAAACACAAGCTGGAGTTAAACTTACAGAATAAACTCCAGAAATGTAACTCTTTCACTCTTTTTCTGCCTAACTCCGGATCATTTCACTCCACAAATCTGCTGTGCAGGCTTCCTCACTGTCCGCTTTTAAAACTCGACTTAAGACCCATTTTTATTCGATTTATATTCGTTTATAGTAAATACTATGGTAGATAATAAAGGTGATATTTCAGCGTCTATGCGATGTTATCCAGATCACACAATGGATCGGTGAGTACATTACGCACAGTGGATGAGATGGGTAATGGTTCATACAGTCATGTGCGCGTTTAATAAGGATCGCTTTTACAAAGTTGCATTTCTGTAGTTCCTTTTTAGCAGACTGTTGTGTTAAGTGAAACAAGTGTCTGTTCAAAATAAACCACATAAATTGAGGCGTCAGTGCTGAACGTGAATGAATATTAATTATTATTAAAATCTATTATTAAAATAGATATAATATGGAAACACTTGAGTCCATTAGGCTACTTTAAAGTAATGGACTCAAGTGTTTTTATATTATATCTATTTTATCTACATATGGGACATGCTGTTACTGACAATTTACTGACAATGTGCCCATAAATCACATAAACATTATGGTCTGTACAGTGTCCAATGTGCGTCCTCTCCAGATTTTCAAACTAATGAAAACAAACCAATTTGTCCCACATCAAAGTCACAGATGCTGTCTTAACATTTGTCCCACCTCAGGACTAATGTGTGTGTGTTTTCTTGCAGTCCGCGTGCCAGTGTGGCACGACTGTCTGGAGATGGTGGTTACAAACCTGAGGAACCGTCCACTGACTCCTGACACCCTGACCAACTTCCATGAGTCAGTCCCCAGCCTTTACCACAACCTGCGCACCGGTTCCAAGGAGTACCCCTTGTTTGGGCCAATCGGGTTTTATTTCCAGGTCCAGCTGGTCTCACCATTTCCTTCACCAGATGAGATGGAGAACGCTGGTTATTCACCTCCGCTAGACGCACCACCAGGTCGGATGCTGCCGCCTGCATCTTCAAGATCTCCTCTCAAGATCTTCCTTCCAGTGCATCCGGAGAAGGCCGACATCGCCCTGCTGAAGGCTGACCGCAGGAACTGTGTCCGCACGATGACCGTTGATGGCAACACCTTCATCAGGGTCATCTCCACAGTTTACCGTACTCCGGAGATCGAGCTGCCAAACCGGTGGAGGGTGACCGACTACGATCTCCAGGGTGGCATCATCATGTCGGTCCTCTGCCAGTTCAAGAGGTCAACGGTAAACCTCTCGGAGCCTCGTTCACTGGACCCCAAGAGAAAGAGGACCGAGGACACTGACCCGTCTCCACCGAAGAAGCGCCTCAGAATGTGAAAGGAGACGGGTTTGAAACCTTCAAGAGGACTCAATGTCTCTGTCATTTTGGACTTGGTT
>OOFC01046594.1:0-11260 GCA_900323345.1 Pseudochromis fuscus
TATTTTAGTCCATTTATGCTGTACACAAAGCATAAAACAATGTTGTGGGTTTTGGAAATGCTTCATAATGTGTGATAGTTCTTGTCTAAGGGAACTAAAAAGCATTTTATAGCCAGATCCCATGTTTTCAGGTGAAAAACCCATTTGGCACAACTTGGTGCCAAACTGTGCCAGATGTGTCTCCACAGCTGTCCAAGTGATGTACGTCTGGGACTGTTCTGACTAAAATGGCTGTAACATTGTTGTACATCAGTTTTATGACACCAAATCTGGAGGAACTGCAGGTCACTAGTTGTAGAATAGATCCAGTCCATCATTTGTCTCCTGACATTTGATTTATTGATGTTTATTACTCTAAAATTAAACATGTTTTAGTAGGCGGAGACAAAATTTTGTCATTTCTGCTGTATTCCAGCTGATATAACTCTAGCTTGATGAAAGGTACAACAAAACTTTCACTTCATCCAGATTCTACATTTTGTTACCTTTCCATAGACACCAAGATTATGCATCTAGGCCCTACAGTTGTTGAGCAGTTACTGATATCATTTTGCATGTCATTTCAGGCGGAAATGGTCAAAAAGTAGCCTCTGGTGGAAGTGGTTAATGAGAACATACATAACTCCTGAAAAACTTAACAAATGGTCCCCGGAGATTCCAGATACATGTGTAAAATGCTTGACAGAGAAAGGTACTTTAATTCATTGTGTATGGGAATGTCCCAAATTGGTTGATTTTTGGAAAATGGTTTTTGGTAGTCTAAGGACTATAACTACACTACGAAAACCTTGTGTAGCAAAACTTTGTATTCTTGGAATTTCCCCAGATAATTTTCCTGCTCTTACCAGGCATAAGACTCTGATTACTTTTGGACTCCTGCAGGCCAAGAGGATGATTGCTCTGTCTTGGAAACAAATTGAAGTGTCCTCAGCACAGTCCTGGTTAAGAGAAATGTCACGGTGTGTTGTGTTAGAAAAACTGTCATATGTAAGAAGGGGTAAGGCACAAGAATTTGAAAAACTGTGGGCGCCTTTACTTGATTTTCTGAGGAAGTGATATGTACTCTGGAATATATGTTGGGTGTGACCTTTTTTTTTTGTATGTATGTACGTGTGTATATATATACTTAGTAGAATAGTAGAAAGAAAGATTCAGGAGGATTGCCCAAACGCACTGATATAAGTTTTTGTGGGGTAAGCGGCCTTTTTTGTTCATTATAAGGCTAAACTCGAGGTTTTTTTGCTGTAGCCCCACCTAGTGGCGCAGGTCCATGAATTTTTTTTTTGTCAGAGGTCCTTGCGGCAAACTGGACCAGGCTGGCTAGTTTTCACGAAGCTGCCTATTACGCACTAGGCTGTAGTATGAGTTTTACGTGAGGTAGACACATTTAAAACATGCAGGATAGCGGACCTCGACGACCACGCGACTTCTGTCGGGGGGGGGGGGGGGGGGGGATGCCACTGTTTCCGTCCTGAGAGATGGGAGGCGGTCGTGTTCGGAAAAGTGATGTGAAAGAGGCCCACACTTGTATCCCTTGGCCAATCACTTGCTGTCAATGTATGTAAAGTGAAGTATGAAGTCTTTCCATGTTGTGATTCATCATTTCCGTTTTCAGTCAGCACCAACAGCGACTTAGGGACGCTATCTGGAAAAAAAATGCTCTGAAAATGGGTGTGGCCTATACAACCACTGCAGTGATCAAAGGCTTCTTCATATTTAATGGATGTAATGGCTGATTTTTACAGATTTTTTGAGTTTCCAGATGTCATGTCAGAGCTGTCTCTGGTTAAGTCCACTCCCACTCCAAAAAATAAAATATTCACTAAAAATCAACAATAAATCATAAAATCTTGAAAATATTCACAGACCATCCTCATGATGTCCTCTTATTTTTCAATAGGTATTGGTGAAGTTTGATCACTTATGTGATGAGAGAAAAAAAAAATTGTACATCATGCGCAAATATGAAAAAATATAAACTGTCGCTACAGACGCACCGTTTGACCGAGCTCAACACCAGTCGGTATGCTTTGTTGTGAGAGTCCTGAGAACATGTTTGTTGATTTTGCTTCTGAGATATGAATATGATTATGATTTTCATATTTTGAAAAATATAGAGTGACGGATAACAAGATAGACCCTATAGTGCAGTGGTGAAAATCATCAGCTCCATTCAGTGGATATGCTCACCAAGTTTTAGCTTTGAAATATGTACGGCTGAATTCTTAGGAATTTTTATTGTTTTTGGGGTCATGTTTGGTTTTTTTGCCCCGCCCACTTCAAGATATTTTGACCAGTCTTGGTAGGTGGACTCTGGAGTCAACCTGGATTATGTACACCAAGTTTCACATTAATCTGTGATGTGGAATTTGAGATATAAACTTCTTCTCTTTGTAGCAACCCCTAGTGACTGATCAATGCTACTTTTGATCCACTCCGTTTGTGTAGAAGGTGTAACTTAGATCTCAAATTATGTGCGAATCCGAGTAAAAATGTCCAAGATACGACATTTTTATTGATTTGACTGCTAGCTATACTACATTTATCGTAACATAACTCGCACATTTTAAGGAATAGAAAAGTTTTTTTAATAACCTTTTTCCCTTCAGGGGGTCTAAGTCCAACATACAAATTTTCGTGTAGATTGGCTCTACCATGTTTAAGGAATATAAAATTTGTGTCAGATCATTTGACTCAATCTTGCGAAAAAAGCAACTATGGTCAAGTGGGCATGGCCTAGCCAGCCAGATTCAGAAGGAATGCCCGAACGCGATGATATAAAGTTTTTTGGAGAAAGGGGCCTTGATTCGTCATGACACCGCTAAACACGTTTTTTTTTGCTGTAGCACCACCTAGTGGCGTAGGTCTATGAGATTTAGGGGATTGATCCCTTGTGTTAAACTGAACCAAACTGGATAGATTCCACATGTTCACATGCATGTGGTGAAGAAATAACAGCTTTGAAGTGGTAAAATCAGGTAAAAAGGATTTATTTATGAATTTATTGGCATCTAAAGGGTTATTTTTTTTCTTTTGGCAATAACTCCCTCCCACTTTGAGGTACATTGACCAAACTTGGTAGCTGAACTCAGGAGCCAACCTAGTTTATGGCTACCCAGTTTCTTGTTAATCTATCTTGTGGAATTTGAGATATAGACTTCTTTAATTTGCAGCGCCCCCTAGTGACTGATCAATGCAACTTCTGCTCAACTCCTTTTGTGTTGGTTGCCAGATGTAGGTGTCAAATTATTTGTGAATCCGAGTAAAAATGTCCAAGATACAACATTATTGATTTGACTGCTAGCTATACTACATTTATCATAACCTAACTCACACTTTTTAAGGAGTAGAAATATTCTTTTAATACCATTTACCCTTCCCGGTTGGAAGTTTCTCCATGCCAATTTTCGTGTAGATTGGCTTTACCATATTTGAGGAGTATAAAATTTGTGTTGGACCATTTGGCGCCATTTTGCGAAAAAAAAAATCAATAGGCGGAATTGGGCATGACCTAGCCAGAACGACTCAGGAGGATTGCCCAAACACGCTGATATAAGGTTTTTGGGGGTAAGCAGCCTCTGTTGGTCATTATACGGCTAAATGCGTTTTTTCTGCTGTAGCGCCACATTCATGGCGCAGGTCCATGAATTTGTGTGTCTGCGTACCCTGCGCAAAACTGGACCAGGCTGGGTAGTTTTAGCTACAGAAGAATAAAAAAAAATAAAACTCTTTGTGAAAACAATAGGGTTCCTCGCACCACAGGTGCTGGGAACGGCGCTGCTGCTTGCATCGCGCCGTCCCAGCCCTTGCGGGCTTGGACCCCTAATAATAAAAATTTTTGCAAAAACAGTAGGGTTCCCCGCACCACGGGTGCTGCGTCCCAGCCCTTGCCGGCTTGGACCCCTAATAAAAATCTTTGCGAAAACAATAGGGTTCCCCGCACCACGGGTGCAGGGAACGGCGCTGCTGCTTGCATCGCGAGCTTGGGTCCTAATAATAATTCCTTGCATTCCAATAGGGACCTCGCACTCTCAGTGTTGGGGCGCTGATAAAATGTCTCAGGTACAGAGATTGATCTGAACTGACCAAGATCAGCTTGACTTTTGTGAGGATGGGCTAAATTATTGCCGTCAACTTGATGGATTCTTGATCTATCTCATCTTTGTCATTTTAAAAGTCACTGAGTGTGCTTCGCATCTTTCCAATTGGCTGCAATGAAGTTTGGAACATTGTAGACCGAAATTCAAAACGGACCTTAAGTAGACAAATAGATATGCCTGTCAGCACTTTTATGACTCTGGAACCCAAGTATTTCCAATAACTCATCTCCCCTCAATTTCAGGGCCAGATCTCCGGCCTTAGGTTTGCAGTTTGCAGGGCCGTACATGGAAAGCCAAGAGACAGTGTGCAGTGAAAAGAATGACATCAGCAATACAAAATTTCTGGCAACTAGTTCAAAGAAGGGCATGGAAATATGGTTTTCATTGGGCATTGTTGCTTTAAACCAGGCCAAAGGTCACTTTACAAGTTGAAGAGGAAAAAAATGTTTTTAATTGGGAATAATCCATTTTTTGGAAGGAGGGGCAAATCTACCAAACCTACAAAAATGAATTCTTTACAATGAAACATGTTACTATACATGACTTCTGTATTTCCTGACCAGTTGAATGATGCTATGTGTGAGTCTCTGCATACTTACATTGGTTGATTGTGCTCTAAACCTGTGCCACTTGACATCTGGCTGTCACATTAATGCACCCAGTAAAGCTTTAAAAGGGATTTACTGCCTCCTCAAAACTCACTCACATGTGGAGTAAAATTCCTCTCCAATAGCTTGAGTTAATTTGTGCTTCCTTATCCCCACTAATTCTAACATTCCTTCAGGTTTTACTTTGACAGAGAAAATACAACAAAAACTTCTAAATCACAATAGCTGCAGAAAAAGGTGACCTCAGAAATCACTTTGTTCTTCTGTGTCAGGCATCTTTCCTTCCAGTAGAAATGTGAATCTAATCTATGATGTACTGAGAAATGTATTTAGAATCCTTTTAGCTTTTACTTGTGGCCATTAAAGTAGACAATTCATCTTTAGAAATGTGTCTTCTGGCAGAACTTTGTCCAAAAGTGTCTAATTGAGTTCATTCTGAGGGCTGGAGTCAGTCTAGTTATTAATGGAGTAACAGTGAAGAGAAGATCCCACAGTCCTGAGACAATATTTTTATTTTGCAGCCTACACCACTAAAATTAGCTTCATTTAGCATCAGAAGCCAAAATGTCTTTGCATGTGTCAGGAGTTCCATGTTGCCATGTTGTCATTCTCCTCCTGTATTTCTGTCTCCCTTGAGCCCCTTCAGCCCAGATCATTTATCTCCTGCAGCCACGCTGTGATCAGGTGGCCATATATGAGTCTCCCACTTCCTCTTCTCCCCCTCTTCCTCCACTCAGGGGCATTTGGTTGCTGCTCCCGGCATAGCGGAGGCTCCCCCACAACTCCCAGGAGGAGCTGATGAGAAATCCAGCCGTGTGCATGTGTGCGCACGCATGCGTGAGCATGTTAGGGTCAAACCCAGTTATCAGGAAGACTGATTACAGAATAAAGTTTTACAAACATTGCGTGTATGGTGTAATCTGAAAATTAGCAACATGTCTTTTAAGCCATGGTGTGTTTTTTGGCTCTTTATTGATCGAACAGGTTTATGTGAGTTCACAGTGCACTACTCCTCCTCCTCCTTGTAGTGTGGATCACTACAGTACAGTTATTGGAAACATTTGAGGCTTTATATGGGTTCTAGACAATATCCTTTTCAGATCTGCTTCAGGTCCAGACAGAAATCCTTCAGGATCAGTTTGATCCAGGCAAGCATTTTCAGGTCTGTGTCGATTTGTAGCATAAAACATTTCTACCTTTGGGTGAGTTGTCTGTGTGTCGCACATGTGGATATTAGAAACACAAGCACAGCTTGTCTACCACATCAGGAAGGGATTTAAAAATAACAAAAAGGATCAGAGTGTTTCAATAAGTTTACTGGAAAATGGTTTTGACAGTCATGTCAGCTTTAGTGCTCTGGTACCCAAGGTGTGTGCTTGAGCTGGAAAAAATTGAAATAAAATAGATTGGCTGTTTCATTTGCTTTGACTTCAAAATGTAAAGTTTATTTATCTCCCTTTATTTGTTTTTCAGCCCTGCAAGGCCCTTTCGATTCCCCAAAAGGTAAGACCTGCCAACAACAGTCTCTTCTCTGTTGCTGTTCTGCATTGCAGAGTCGTCGTCGTCCTTTTTTTCCCGTCATCCATCCATCATTGCTCACATGGAGCCATCATTCCTCAGTAGTGAGTCATGAGAGTTATCGATGGGAGTTGTGCGTCTCTGTTTGTACCTGGCTTCTGGTAACTAGCAACTTAGATCCCTTCATGTCTCATTATACTGCAGTGAAATCCAGGAGACTAAAATATAGAGGATTAAGGTTTTCGCTGTGCTCAGAAAGGGCCTAAACACAATTCTAAGTGTAAAGTGCAAGACTTCCGAAATCAATTAACGGAACTCGCTAAACAAATTTTGATGTTTTCCATTTTTTCTCATGCCCCACTTATTCCTTTAAATGTAATATTTATTTGAAATATTCATCAGCCAGGTGGGGATCATGTGCCATCAGGATCTCAGGGGTTTTATGTTTTATTCAAGAAGGAAAATCTCACCATACTGCATTTCCTCAAATAAAAGCTGGGAGCCTTATTTCTAAAACATTGTGTAAGATTCATACTAAAAGTGTATGTGCACCCAAAAGCTGAAAATGGCATGCGCCAAAAATAATCTGATTTATAAAACCGTGCGTACGCACAACTGCAAGCACTTTACCATTTGTAAATCACAGTCCACGCAGGTGGATTCATTTCACATCTCGCCCTCTACACATCCACATTTTACCATGTATGGTCAATGTAAATTAGGCTACCTCATGAATGGAGCATGCATGAGATTGGGCCACATTAAAGCGCGCCTCCTCTGTGCTCCGCGGATTGGCGAAAGGAGTGAGGAGCCAACTCCACCACTGTCACCAGCAAGTTATAACAGAAGAGCAATTATAAATCAGGCTTTAATGGTTAGAATTTCTACAGTGGTGTTCATGTACTTAACCAGGAGTCAGCCATCATGCACAGTGCCTGCCTACAGTCTATTCCCTGCACTACTGTGAGTCAGGATGAGCGAGTCATGTCTTGACCAAGGCCACCATGCCACTAAATTTGTCAAAGGCATATTTGCAGTACAAATAATTTGTACATTTTTTGTATGCACATTTTGCACAAATTCATTTTCACTCAGAGCTCTTATACCAACCTGAGTGCAGCGATTGATGTCACTTGTGGAGATTACATTTGGGAAACTGGACATTGCTGCAAATTGCCTTTTAATGTTGGCCTGTTCACCCACAGTGTAAGGACACCTGATGGATGAACTGGTCATGTTCATAATGTCATCCAAAACGGCTGTGATATCCCAGACCTAAGGACAGAATTTAACTGTATTATATCAGACCCAAAAGCGCCTTTAGACAAAAAATGCGAAATTCTATTTTGCTAATCATATCAAATGCATACCTTTTAGCTAATTCCCACTGGAAGGAGCTGGTTTCTGGGATGGCGCGGTTCCTGTGGGTGGTTCTGGGCCAAGTTCAGCACATAGATCCAAGAACACTGTTCTAGGGAATCTATCGGGTTGTTAGCCAGTTATCATCATGGGCCAGGAAATCTTGGTGGTCCATAAAAACGCTCCATCTTCCAGCAGTGCTGCACATCCACTATGTAGCATTACGCACAACTGTCACCACACTATTTATATGCTTACTCAGCAATTACAGTGATTGTTACACACCTTGTCACAATTAATACTGATCAATCAGTGCAATCCACCGCACTATATTATTTGAAGATGGAAGTATGATACATGAACATTGTGCATACAGTAGTAGGCCTAATGGCTCACTAAAGAAACACATCTATAACACTGCAAAATTGTGTGTTTATGATATGTGGGTCTAGATAAGGCTAATTTGTGATGATATGAAGTGTATGAGATTATTCTGGCTTCAATTCACCACCTCACGATCTGCAACGCCAGTTTCCCCCGTCTCCAAAATGTTTGTGTACAAGGATCGAAGTTGACATACCGGTGCTAACATTCTCCCACCAAGTTTGCATAGGAAGCGGTGCACGCTACTTTCAAGCCCCTGTTTTGTGCGTACGCAAGCTTTATAAATGAGGCCCCGGGTCTCTCATGGTAGCTCTCTCATAATACCTAATCAGTGTGAATTAAAAAAGGCCCGACCTCAAATACAGGCTGAAGGAAATATTAATCTAACTTAAGGGTTTCTGTCCCCTTATATGGTAATAGTGGGCAGTGTAAAGTAATAACTGTTTTTATTCTTCCTCAATCCCATGTGAAGTGTTAAAAGAAGCCTTTGTGATGTAGTATGACTAAATAAACTAATCAAACAGATGAAATTAGAAATAAAGTCCTGTCTAAAACACAAGCCAACCTCAAATAGGGGATGAACACCTTCTGCAGTTTAGGTATGAGGATCTTTCTTTCTGGTGTCGCATTTGTCAGAAGTTACCTTCTGTGTCTTTCACCCTATATGTAGTTGGGGGCACATACTATCTGGAACTTACTGTCTTCTTCTTATGTGAGATATTGTCACACCATTTGTTTTGCCATCACCGTGTTCAACCTAAAGTCTGTGTCTTGTTCCCAGCTATGCCGAGCTAATAGCTGATTGGCCAGTGGTGGTGCTGGGGGTGTGCACAGTGCTCATTGTGGTCTGTGCCCTCGTGGGCATTCTGGTGCCTGACCTGCCAGATTTCTCTGACCCACTGCTGGTGAGTATGAAGCCATGATGCTCATCTTTCTGGATAAACAATTCATAGCTTATTCCTGACTTGAAGTAATGAGGAGGTACAAACTGTGGACTTGACAGGAAGAAAAACCAAATACTTTTAGCCCAGTAGCTGTCAAAAAAACATGGTGAGACAAAGTTTGAGAACTCACACAGGGGTTCAGTATTTCCTGGGATACTGAGGAGATGTGGTTCTGTTTATGTGTCACTGTGAAAGACATACAAATGCAGAGATTTATGCTACTGTTTGCTCATCCTGGGTGGAACAAGTAAACTCAGTGCAATTATGAAGTCTGCTTTTTTTATTTCTTGATTTAGTGAGCTTGAACATATAAAACTGAGTGGCAGCTGCTTTAGGATGACTCATTGCATCATTAACCCTTTACCACCTGAGCCTCCAAATTTCCACCTGCGCTTTTTATGCTTATTTTGATTTCAAATTCAAATTTAACATGCAGAATCTAACATTCACATGCAATTGCAGTGTTTTTGTTCACTAAAACTCTAAAACAAAATTCAAATTCTGTGTTTACTGCTATTCTTGCTTCATCGTCACTGTTATTACCCTCTTATAACAGGTAGAATATAGTAAATAGGCTAATCTGCCAGCTTCAGGGAGAGGCGCTAGTGAAATTATCGTAATGACACCATATTCACTGTAAAGTGCAACATCTCAGCTCTCAGGAACCATTGGAATTTTTCCGATTGCGCAAACTGTGACGGAATTACGGTAATCCAAAGAGGCATGTGCAGATGTATCGCCAACGATATGCTCGGAGTTAAAGGGTTAATACCATAAACACAGTGACTCACTTCTGTGACTCACAAACTTATTTTGCTTACTGTTGCTTTATTTATTTACCAAAAGGGTTTTGAGCCACGGGGCACTGCCATTGGCCAGCGACTGGTCACATGGAACAATATGGTGAAGAACACGGGCTACAAAGCCACGCTGGCCAACTACCCCTTTAAATATGCTGATGAGCAGGCCAAGAAGTAAGTCCATGCACACACACATCTTTCGTACA
This sequence comes from Pseudochromis fuscus, assembly GCA_900323345.1. Classification (NCBI taxonomy): domain Eukaryota; kingdom Metazoa; phylum Chordata; class Actinopteri; family Pseudochromidae; genus Pseudochromis; species Pseudochromis fuscus. Next base: position 9,920 of record OOFC01046594.1, read on the forward strand.
AACACACATGGTGGTCTCAGAGGTTCTGTTTGTGAGTCCAGGCCCCAGAGGTTTCTAATTATCAAAGTAGGGCTGGGCGATAAAACGATTTCGAAACGGGATTGCGATAAAATATAGGTCGATGCCGATAAACTATGGTAATTTTTACTCGATAAGGGTAACATACATAGATACAAACTGTGCGTCACGCAGCAGACGCTACAGACAGCAGTCAGTCATTCTACAGTGCTGGGGATACTCGTCATAGTACACACCCACTTTGCAATGTTTTTGCGGAGGTAAGGTGAAGTTGAAAGAAGCGTGGAGTTAGACCCAGTAGCTATATAAGGACTTTGGTTTTATACACGAGAGCAGTGAACATGCGCACGCTTGAAGGGAGCCTTGAATTCAACAAGACATTTACCTACTGCCGCTACAGCATTGAAATATCAACGCGAGGGACACGTTAGTCCGGGATTGTGCAGCACATAAGCTAACGTCCCGTTGTGAAGTCTTTTCAGTGTCTCTAAGCACTGTTGTTGTCTGCATAGGTTACGCTCTTTACGATGTTTACGTAAGACTGCAGTGCCGTGGCTTTCTGTTTGATCTTTAATTAGTGACGGTGGTCTGCACAGAAGTCGGAGACAGAGTAAGTTTTCTCTTCATTCTTAAGTTAATTTCAGGTGCACAACGCTCTGTTTAAGATATTTCCGTTTGTGAGATGTACAGTTGTGTCCAGGTTATTGTGTGGTGTATTTTAATGCTGCTGTTTGCTAAATACTCTGCGGTGTTAAACTAATTAAGCTGGGCAATATAATTTCTTCATTTGTAACAGTACATGCGCTGCTGTGATTATTTTATTCTTGCTGGTATTCAAAAGTTATTCTCAGTTTTGGATGTTTGATGTCACAACAACTTATTATCATACAATGACTGTATGACTGTGCAGTAAGTTTATGTCCAGCAGTACAAGAGTGAAAACTCAACACATCATCCAGCTTGTGACAAACTGCCTCACAGACCTCACAAAGTCGACCTCAGACAAACTGACTGACATAATTTCATAATTTTTTGTTTTGTTGAAAGTGTTTAATAAACATGTTAAGTGCATATACAGGATGTCCATTTTAGGTGGTTTTAATTAGTTGTTTACAAAGCTAGAGCTACCACTTCCCAAAAATGTAGCCAAAACTGGCTATACATACATAAAGAAGCAAAAAATGTTTTTCTAAACTGTTTGCACAGTTCTTTATATTACATTACCTAATTTTATGTTAATAAACTATGTTCTAAATTCATCAAATGAATCATTTGGTTTCTTTAGGTGTCAGACTTTATGAGGATTCTTTTCAAACTCACAGC
>OOFC01046602.1:0-10311 GCA_900323345.1 Pseudochromis fuscus
GGGCTTATAAAATCCAGGGAGGAGATAGTTTTTAAAGAAAGTGAAATTTTGGCGTTCGATTTAAGATTGGCGTGCAAACTGTGGACTTCCTGTTGATTTTAGCCTAGGGGTACCAGCGCGTGATTTTTAAGTCTTGATGAGTACTTCAATTCGGCTTTGGTCCCGTGTCTCTACGACGTTCCTGTGGGCCGCAGCGGGCGCCATTGTGAGCCTAGGTGGCGCTACAGAGCCCATTTTTGCAGTGGGGGGTTTGGTTTTTCCATTTTATCAAATTTTTCACCAGGCCTGATGTCCCTGCCAAATTTGGTGAGTTTTTGAGCATGTTTAGGGGGTCAAATTAAGGTTTAAAGAGACGTAATAAGAAGAAGAAGAAGAAGAAAGAAGAAAACAAACGCTACAATTACAATAGGGCCCTTGCCCCTGGTCAGGGCTCGAGCCCTAATAAAAGAAGTGATGTACTATGGACTTTATAATAGTGCCTTAATAAGGGGTCATGTTGAACATCTCAGAAGATGAACAGCTCTCCTTGTATTCAAGACCTCAGAGGTGAAAGTATTCTGAAAGCTTTTCAGAAATGGCACACGTTCATTTTTCAAGCATATATTTTGAAAGCATATAGAATTTTTCTTTGCTGGAAGCATCAACATTTTCTAGGATGTTTAACAATTTAGCACACTGCTGAGTGAAATGTAGGAAATTCAAAGGCATAATGAGGCTGTAGTCTTTTAGCCACAGACACTGACGGTAACGCTCATTTTAGCTTGTGATTTGTTACTAATATAACGAAGAGGAGTCCTTTGACATCAGTGTTGCTAGTGGCTAGCAGCAGCATCTGCCACACAAACACACGTTCGACTTGCAGCCGACGTTACCACATGAACGTCAAACATTTTGCTGGTGTCATCATCACAGTGTTTCAAGTTACAATTAATTTGTGTTCAGAATCAAAGCAACTGGATATAAACCAGTAAAATCACTGTACTGAGGTTACTGTGTCAGCACACTGACACTCGTTTCTCAAAAACTTAATTTCGACCACACGGCACCTCTGATAAGAAATGTGAGCTTTACTCCTTAACACTGTACGCAAAGTAATTCACATCCTTACCTCTGCTGACCACTGAATAACTGTCCTCTTCAGTATCTTGCACTCCTTAGCTAGTAACTAGCAATCTTTGGCTACACATTAGGATCGTTAATCTAGCAAATAATCCTAGGCTACACTCTGGCAGTTCTGGGAGACCAAATGAACCAGAGCATTGATAAATAAGACATGTTTCATGTTTTTCATATTGGTCTATATCCAACAAACCTATATTGTGAGCTAATTTAGTATCCTGTGCTCACAGGGAGATTACATTTGTGTTTTGTGCCTTTTCAGTCTGAGTCTATCAAATGTCAGTCGGTGTGTGTCTTCTCACTAAAGATCTTTTTTTAAAACTTGGTTTGTTAGTGCAGGTCTGATCTTCTGATCCAATGACCCCCCCCTCAGAGTGAATGGAGGCAGGCTGGAGTACAGTATATCAGTGGTGCGAAACATTTGGTAGCATTCATTGGCTCGTGACTACAATCCCTGGGCTATCATTTCAAGAATCCCGAGGCTAGTAACTAGCAATTCAAGGCTAGTCAGTGACAATAGACTGTACATAGACTGTATGAAGCTAATGTGACGTCACCCCTTGGTTTGCAGACTCACATTTTGAAGCCAGGAGTTTGGTATTTGAACATGGCTACGTTGGCTTTTTGGAGTCATTAGTGACCATATTTGGAGATAAAACGAGGAGGCGGGTCTAACCCTTGAACCCGACGTCACTGTCCCTTCTCTCAGCCTAATATCTCCTTAATGATAAATGATTTTCAGATGGACCAGATCACTGAGAAGAAGAGTGGACTTGAACGAATGACATCAGAATGACTTGTGGAAAAAATTTATTGACTGAATATTTCAGGATTGAAAATGAGGATTTTTGAATTGAAGTCAATTGAAGCCAGAGTGTTTTGAGAGGCAGCAAGTCTTAATGATACCAGATCTATCAACATGTGTTTCATCTGTAACATTTTATTATAACATCATTTTCTTCCACGCCTCCTGTAACACAAAACAAATAAGACTTCACCTCTAGACTTTTCACACTGCGCATTTTTATATTCAGTCATTTCCATCAGGTGCAAACATACTGTTCTGTAAATATTCACTGTGACATAAAAACATGAAACAGTCCTTTGTACATCGTACATAATCTCCTGAAGCTGCAGTGTATGGGTTCCTATGTAATCTTGCCTCTTAAAATAACACATTGTGTACATATGATACGGTGTCCTGTGGTGTATGACTGTGACTAATGAAGGCAGTGATGTGTTTGTAGCATGGCGATGTGACTAACAACATGTGTGTCCTCAGTGGTTAAAATAAAGGTTCCTCTCATTTGTCGAATGAGGTCTTTGGAGCCAGCATCTAGTGGCCACCAGTGGTACTTGAATTTTTTGTCTATACACAGTCTATGGAATGAACAAAACCAAGCTAAACTCAACCCTGACCTGTCAACCCAGTGTTTAACATGTTCAATTAAAACACAATTAAACATTGTTAAACATTCAAGAAATGATGCTTTGTTGTGGGAAAACAGATTGAAAAATCTAAAGTAGAAAAACAGGCTATAGTGAAACATTAAAATTAGATTTAAAAAACATCAGCAGTGATCCTGGGATCTGTCAACATAACAGCTGATGAAGGGTCCTCACATCAGACTCTAACTTGAGAAATTAACAACATATTTGAAGAGAAAACAACAAATGTCCCTCCTGAAACAATCTTCAAACTTCTTCCTGTGACATCACAACAGTTATTCTGAAGTTTACTTTATTAATGTTCTCCTCCTCCTCCTCCTCCTGACGACCAGCTACATGGGGGAGGGACTATCCTCTGTAATGGAAACATAACCATGGTGAGTCAGGTTAGTAGAGGTGAGCTGGTACCATGTAGTGGAAACAATAAGTTTGTGTCTTTTGCTAATACCTGGTTTTTAAGGTTCTACAAGACGTTCTGTCAATTTTATTGTTTTCCCCTCTGGTACAGTCCAGTTTTATTCTACATAGTAAAAGAAACACATTAACAGAGCAGCAGAAACATCACGGGATGCACTGAAGCACATGTAGAAAATAAATCTTAAGAAACCAAAATATCACACATATTTGATTTTATAGAGTGTTGTTATTTTTAAAACTTAATCCCTAAATTGTGTTCTGATCAAAAAACGTTATATTATTATTAATTCCTGTAATTGAGAGAGATAGGACCATGAAGAAGTACTTTGGGATATAAGAGCAGGGTGAAAGGAAACTACTGTTCTGTATTTTTTATTTCCTCACGGATGTTCAGATAATGGGGGTACTTGTAGGTAGCACATGTCTGAAGAGTCTTTCTATGGTATGGTTTTATGTACCTGTGCTTTGGATGACTAACACAAGCTGTCTACTGTCTCACTCAACAGATAAGGAGTCAACAGTGATGCCGCGTGAAGCTGCCATCGCCTTCAGAGACCATACCTCCTTCACACACCTGTATGTTAAGAATGATTAGATCCACCACTTCCTCCAACTGCAACCAGGAAAATACACAATATCTTGGACAATGCTGTTATTATTATTTTTTATTCATCTGTAAAACATTGTTTTAGCAAGGTAGAGCTAATTTCTTCTTGTTGGTCCACTGCATTATATCAGACAACAACTGAAACAATAGATGCGAATCAGATGTAAAGCTATAAAATCTGATATTCATGATGTCCAGCTGTTTTGATGTTTGGAGGTTATTAGCAAATGCTAGCATGCTAACACACCATGACAGCTGAACATTTCAATCCCCTTAGTAAGTATATCATAGATATGTAATGGGTGACACCATGGTGGTGCTGTGGTTAGCACTGTTGCTTCACACTGTACTTTTTTTGGAACCACAGGAGAGGAGGTACGAAAAGTTGTACCAGGTACCAAGTTCCAGGTACTTTATTGTCAGTGTAAATGCGCCAATACCGAAGTGAAGCGAGGCGAATAGGTACCAGTGTAAATGCACCATAAGTGGAGTTTACATGTTCTCCCTGTACCTACCTGGGGTTTCTCCAGGTACCCTCAGTTTCCTTCCACTGTCCAGAGACATCCTTGTTAGTTTATTGATTATTCTAAATTGACTGTGAGTGTGCATGGTTGTTTGGCAATCTGTCCAGGATGTAACACACCTCTCCCACTGCCAGCTGGATAATACTCCCAACAGCCAAAAAACTTCAATAGCACCGACTGACTTCATTTCAAAAACATTCATTGTCAACCATGAAATACTCAGACAATACATTTTTTCCACAAGACGTTCTGATGTCAACTCTTCTTCTCAGTGATCTGGTGGTCCATCTGAGAGGAATCTGTAGGAGCTTGATCTCTGCTGAACTTTCACATACACATTGACCTGTATCACATTGCACAGTGACGTCAGGTTCAAGGGTCAGACCCGCCTCCTCACTTCTCCTTTCATATTGGTCACTTCTGGCTCAAAACAACCAACATGGCCACGTTCAAATATCAAACTCCTGGCTTTAAAATGTCAGTCCACAAACCAACGTCACATTAGCAAGTTCCAGACATACAGTCTAGGATTTTACATCAGCTATGGGGCCTCCAGCATCTCTCTACCCGAGGGCAACTCAGAACCAAAGATTTATGACAACAATAAACATGGTGGCAGTAGACAAGATCATAATGGCACTGCCGCTAAAAAAGAGGAAAAAGGGGAGGAAGCGTTGTAGTAAAGTAACATCATATACACTACTCACAAAAAGTTAGGGATGTTCGACTTTCGGGTGAGATTTCAGAATGCACCTAAAATGCACTACAAACTTTACATGTGACCTTTAGTAAACTTTTAAATCCACATGTCCAGTTGTTTAGTGTTTCAGTAGTGTTTGATCCTTTTATATTCACACATGAGACAAAAAACACAACGCCTAACAATTGACTGACAGTTCTGAACAGGAAGTTGTCACTTAGCTTGAGTGTGACAGAGTGTGATCAGCAGGTTACAAGAGAGAGACACTGAGGGACTGGAAGAGTGTAAGGTGTAGAAGTGGACGTCCTTTATCCACATCTCATGCTGATGACCTCTTCATTGTGATCAGTGCCCTGTACAACAGGATAGTGATCGCTACCCAACTCCAGGCATGTTTAACACAGGAGAGAAGCACCCAAGTGTCACATCAGACCATTTGAAACCATTTACATCAGTGTGGTCTGCATGCTGGACAACCTACAATGGTACCTGACCACACCACCAGGCACAGGTCATGGGCAGTGAGTATTTGCACTGGACGGGGAGCCAGTGAGCTTCAGTGCTGTTCTCTGATGAGAACAATGTTGTTGGAGACCGTTGTGCATCAGCTACTGTTGTTGGGGAGTTACAGTCTGGAAAGGTGAGTCCAGTCAATACAGAACAGCCCTACATCTTGTGAATGGTACCGTGACAAGCCGATACTACCCAAATAACACCATTAACCCAGGCATTGTGCCTCTGCATGAGCAACACAGGCCTGAATTAATCTTCATCAATGACAATGCCCCCACCCATCAAGGTCACAAGGAGGTCTGCACCTTCTCCAGACCCGAGTCCCATAGAAAACCTGTGGGATCAGCTAAGCCATTGTAAAGAAGGTCGTAACCTTGTCCACCACAGCCTCAATGACCTGAGGGTAGCCCTTCAAGAAGAGTGGTATGACATACCTCAACAGGCAATAAGTCAACTTGTGAACACCATGAGATGTTGTTGTCCAGCTCCATTTGATCATCAAGGACTCATGACAAGTGATTGAGACTTTTTTTGTTGCTAGCTTTTGTTGCAATACGTTATTTCAGAAAAACAAAGTACCATTCCACGTTTTTATTTGAATGCAATACTTTCATGATGTAATACCACTGTAACACAAACTTTTTCTTTTACAGTTTTCAAAAATTTCACCCCATAGTCAAACATCCTAAACTTCCTGTCAGTACTATAGAATTTTTACTAATCGAAACGTTTAACTTCACAAGGTTTCTCCATTTTGAATTTTGTTGTGTATTGTTTAAACCAGGGCTGAGGTGCTGGCTTGAGTAGCTATAATCCCTACACAATTACCAGTGGTAATACTTGAACAACTTCCTGTTGGGTCATTTATTTCCAGTTTTATTGTTGGTTTGACTTCTATTATTTTCATCGTAATTAGATGTTATGTCTCTTGATTTTATTGCTTTATTAATTCAAATAATACAAAAGAAGTGGTGTCAAGTTTTTCTTTCTCGTAAATGAACCCACTGCTTTTGTGTTAAAGGCTTTTATAAAGGTAGACCTGTCGTTTTTCAGGATGCACAGAAATAACACTCTGAAGATAAAAGGTGTTTCTTTCGGCCTACATTTGCACTCAATTTACAAAGTACAAATACACAGTTGTACTCTAAACAAATGACACCCTGATGTGATCGTCTCGCCATTTCTGCCATTTTCATCAACACCCAGAACTGTCTGACCATCGCTTTCACTTTCATCTTCACGCTCCCAACTAAGATTTACAAGTGTAGACAAAATCGATTTTTATGTAGTTTGACCTTGCAGCTACATCCCTAAGGTGTTATTGATGAGAATATGCTTAGCCTCTAAAAGCTGTAATCATTTCTTTCCTTTGGGGACAGTATATTTGGTCCAGAAAACAGCTTTGGTTCAAGGGCTGCAGAACTAAAACTCTGATGAAGTGTATCAAACCAATACTGTCATGGCACCGTGCCTGAATGCAGCTGCCAACTCCTAACTGCTTCCAGTGTGGAAAATGAACACCTTAGATCTGGTAATCAGTGTATTGATTCTGTGTTATTTTAGAGCTGGAGAGTCAACACCGACGGGCTGTTGTACTGAGGAAGGCCTGAGGTACTTCAGAGAAGACTCTAAACATGACACATGACTAACACCTGAATGTACGACCGGATGAATCCATCTATTTATGAAGTGAGGAAATCGTCTTTCCTTTTACATGATGGTACATAAATGAAGCTCTTCTTCAGACTAGACCTGATTTATTCATTCTTAACAATTAACATATGATATAAACATAAAAGGAGAATTTACTCAACAGATGTTCATCACATGAACTAATTATTTTTTTTGTACCAATACCATTGACCAGCTAACAGGACACATGGGCTCAGCTGAAACAAAGGCAGAATCCACGTTAGATCAGAATCCCATAAGAAGCACATCTCAATCATCCCTGCAGTGAAATTACTGTTTAACAGTTGTTCAAAGTTGTTGGAACTGATTGTAAAAAGGGTTTTTTCAAAAAAGGACCATGATGCTGAGAATATGGTGGGTATATTGTATTGATTGATATTGTGTTGATTGGTGTATATGTGTATATGCATGTCACAAGACAAGAATATGTAGATATATTTAAGGCACTTAATTTAACTAAACTTAACTGATAAAGCGTAATTATTGTTGTAAACCAAAATACACATAGGATGAGTGGGGGTGGGAGTTAATAAGCTTGTCTTCTTCCCACTCCCTTTCGAGGTACAATTATTAAATGTAAATATACTATGGTTTCAAATTGTAATTGTAAATAGTTTGTTACTACTTCAGTTATTACTGTACAGTTTGCTTTTGTTTACCGAATAGAGGTATATTGTATGAATTATTGTACAGCATATTCGATTTTATTCTTTATTTTTTCTGTTATGTGTCTCGAAATAAAAATTCATTCATTCATTCATTCATTCATTCATTCATTCATTCAATATTGTAGAACGGGTGGGAGACACATTGACATTGTCCTCACTGCCCGTCTCCACAGAGTCTCTGGGTCCACCCTGGGGCCTGAGCTGGACTCTGAATATGTTTCACCCGCAGACTTTTGCCCCAGACTACAGCATAGAAAATGACTTTTGCTGCCACGGACTCATAAAACATCCACAACATGATGCAACAGATGTTAAAGGACCAAAGCCTTTGCAGGAAGAAAAGGAGACTTTCTTATAAAGAAGCAGCAGAGTTTATAGTCCAGTGTAAACACAGTACTACAAGAATGAATCCTAAATCCCCTTGGTTTCCTCATCCTGAAGTTAATGGGGTTTTGGTTGCATGTCTGAAAAGAGGACAAATTTTTCAACTTTTGAGATTACAGAGGTTTTTTTCAGGGAAATCAAACATCATCATCTGGACGCTCATCTACGCACTGGCTCGTCTTTACCTCCCAGTTGTGTTTTGTGTTTTCAAGCTCATTATGAATTTGGCGGTGGTGGACAAAGTACTCAACTTCAGTACTTGAGTCAAAGTACTGATACTCATGATCAAATCTTACTCAACTACAAATAAAAGTTATTGGTCAAATTGTTACTCAAGTTAAAGTACTAAAGTACTTACCTTTAAAAATACTTAAGCATTCAAAAGTACAAAGTAAAAGTACATTTTCTAATATCAGTACATTGCTGTATTGTTCTCAGTGCCCGAGTCAATCCCCGACTAACGTCTGCTTCCTGTTAATGTGGTATTTTAATCTGAAAGAGCTTCGATGAAAAGAAAACTCCTTCCTGCAGAGTGTGTGTAATACTTTGTTGGTTGACTGTTCGGTCTTACTTTGTTGTTTCCTGTCGAGAGGATAACATGCTATATAGAGTTCTAAAAAAAACGTAAAATGACAAAATCGTGCTGTTTCCTGTCTTCCCTCTTTATTGTTTGGTTCTGCTGCCAGTCACTTCCTGCCAATTTGCACATGTGTGATGGTAACTTATACAATATTTGCCATTGAAATGTAGCGGAGTGAAAGTAAAAGTTTCCAAAAAAACAAATACTCAAGTAAAGTACAAATACAGAAAAAAATGTACTTCAGTACAGTACTCAAGTAAATGTACTCCGTTACTGTCCACCACTGGAATTTGGACATGAGCTGATCAGGACCAGTTGGACCAAGCTTCCTTAAAGTATCTATCTATCTATCTATCTATCTATCTATCTAGTTCCAGCTGGGTTGAGTCATGACGACTTAGACTCTTCAATTCTGTGCAGTTTAAAGATTCAAATGTTGCTGATCACACCACTTTACCTTGAAAACTGACCCAAGATAAGAAATGGCGAGTAAGAAGTTTGCCATGTAAAAGTACACAGGGCGACAGAAATGGAGGAAAAATGATTGAACTGTGGCGAGAAAACAAACATATCACAGCAGGACGGTGAGAGAAAGGAGCTGCAGTTACTGTGATACTTTACAAAAATATTTGGATAACATTATGAACAGACATACACCACGTAAAAAAAGTCTACTGTTTTGTATGATAGCCTGAAGTGGAAAATGAATGAAAAATGCTGAAATGCTTGTTTACATCTTCTGCTGGTGTGTGAACCAAGGCCGTCGATCCTGATCTGCAGGTGTTTGTTCCTCCCTCTCTGCTTTCTCCTCCATCATGCTCGTACTTCCTTTTGAACGTTCCTACGTCTGTCTCCTGCTCTGTCCTTAGACTATAGCCTCATATGGTTTAATACCTTCGCTTATTTGCATACTCATATATAATCATTGTGCATGTACAGGGTGACACAAAAAAACGAGAATCTTTTAACGATCCAATAAAACCAAGAGTGACGGAAGAAAATAATTTCATTCATAGTAATTGAAACCTTGAAAGATATGGGATAAAATCTGTGCCAGTAGGAAGTGAATTTGAATTCTTTATATCTGAATGTGAATCATTCATTTTGAATCTGAATTGATTGGTTTGAATAATTGCTTTTAAAATCTGAATCTGAAAACTCTAATTTGAAATTGAATCTATTGGTTTGAATGTGTATCACATTACATTTGAAACTGTAGTTCATTCAATTCAAAAATTCAGCTCCCTAATTCACTTTCACGTTTCAGTTTCACTTCTCGCAAATTCAATTTCAGTTTTTTAATTCAGTTTTTTGTGCCACACATCCGGGGCCTGACCTCAGGCAGAACTAGTCGAACACCGATGGAAAGACACTGGTTTTACGACAGCAACGCGCTTTATGCTGCAAATTCTGGCAGGAATGATGTCCAGCGACCAGCGGACCAACGCTCAGGTTTGTAAAATAATTAAATAATTAAATAAATAAAAATAAATCACGTATGAGAGGAAGCGTCATGTGTGCATGCAATATGATATTAGCCTGGGCAGCTCCTTGCGGGCATACTACTGAAGTATATGCAGTCTGCGGACTTTAGCATTAGCGGCTAATTAAAGCTCAGTGTTTTATCCCATACAAATAATTATTGAAAATACTACTTG
>OOFC01046605.1:0-11007 GCA_900323345.1 Pseudochromis fuscus
ACCTTGTACAAGTTTAATGTGCATGCTCCGTGTCTTCTTCCTTGTTTTGGTGTGTTGCTGTGGCAGCGTTACAGCGCCACATACAGGCCTGGCATATTGACTACAGCGTTTTCGGCATTTTCGTGTGGATGCAGATATAAATATCCATTTTCGGGGGAGATGTATTTGTTTTGTCTCCATGTGGACGGGGCCTATGCCATTTTTTGGACAATGTATCCTCTCAGATGACTTATTTCCAAAGTGGTGAAAATGTAGTTAATTATTTTTAAAGAAGAATATACAAAATAATCCTTAAAAAAAGTAGCATTTTGAATATATTAATAACTAAAACAAATTCTGCCAAATTTCAATAAATGACACATTAAATGGCGATGACTTTGTAAGATGCCATTTTAAACATTCATCAAAGGGTTAATTCATGCATCAGTCAGTCTCTGAAGTTTGCTTCCCTAAAAGTAACTTCCTGTTTGGTCTGTTTATCAAACAAAATCTCTGCCTTATTTGCAAAAGAGAAGAAGAAGAAAATACTGACTAAAACATTCAGCCGTTTTCCACTTATTAATGATCTTTAATTACCTGTAGAGCCGACATTAGTTGCCCACTGATCTGCAGGCTGACCAACATGACATCACTTTGAATTTCAAATAATCACTGAAGTCATTTGCCACAATTCTCTGTCTTCTGTAAACAGAATATTTTTACATATTTGAGAGCCCACAAGACGACTTTTCCCCATTTCACCATCAAGTAAACTGGTGAAATATGATCTGAATTATTGTGACTGTGTGCACTATTTTTCTGAAATTCATAACCCAAATAGACTTCCTCTGTCCATGAGATTTTATGGAGAGAAACAAAGAGCAAGATGGATGATAACTCCCCCAAACCCACACACTCACGGTTACTATGGGTGGACCTCAGTTGACCCCTTGGCCCCTGAACAGCCTCACCTCCCATTGACTGGGGTTAAATGGGGGTTTTTTGCCTGCGGGGTTTTATGACAGAGAAAGAGAAGGAAAGTGGCTTCACTGTAACCACACTGGCAGCAAAGGAGTCTGGCAACATCCGATTCACAACGTCGCGCTTCTAAAACATTCGACAGCTGAAAGAAACGCACAATGTGTCAGTGTTTTTGTTGGACACACTCGCTGATAAACTCTCCGAGCTGCAGTAAACGCTTGATTCCTGTTATTGTTTTGACCTCTTTCCAAACAGCCCGGCATTCATCACTTTCCTTTGGCTTCACCGCTGCGTGTTGACAAAAATGATAATCGGCTCAGCTGATCACAAAGCAGCCGGGAGACGACAGAGGAGCAGAAATAACAGCCAGTGATCATGTGATGCTACCTCAGGTTCGAGAGAGTGAAAATAAAATCAGACACAAAAATAATTTAAAATAAAAGATTAAATAAAAGTTAGTGTTGCAGTGTAAATAAACTCAACAACAAAGTATCAATATTACTTTGGGAGTGCTGTGCTCCTACATGTTGCACTGTGCGCCTCTAATTTAGCTGTTCAGGCAGATTTACAGTAATGGGAGATGATAACGGGGCAGAAGCACCAGGAAATTACCCACCAACATACTTTTCTCCACAAAACCCATGAAATAATAAACTCCCAGATGTTGACGGAGGGTGCAAAACAGAAAAGCATGAAATCATATCAACGTCTAGTATTATAAACATCCACTGCAGTAACAGCAGTTGATAGCGGTCCAACTGACAGATGTTGCATCCACCACCTCTGTCACCCCGGAGGCTGGCAGCACCTGTCAGTCAAACAGTCTCCTGGGAGACTCCAGCTGGTCAACAATGTGAGGACTGGAGGATTTCTTTGTCCCCCGAGGTATCCTGAAGTGGTCATTCACACTGATGCCCGGTCAGCATTTCTATAAAAGGATGTTGCACAGAATCTCCCAAACAAAAACTGCAAGTCAACAATGAGGTGTAAATAAACATCAGATAAAGGAAAGCAACAAGGCCATCTACACTAAAGCTGAGATTTCGACAAATTAACTCCCGCCAAGTATTTGCATAATCGTGTGTAATCCTGGTATTTATTGTGAAACCTGCTTGGAGTCGCTGAAATCTGGAATCAGCTGGTCTTATACTCTCCCCTGCTTGCTTAATTAATCAGCTATAATCTCACTCCAAATTATTGGTGACAAAATCAACACCCACTCACACGTGCGTGGCAATTACAGAAATGAAAGCTGGATCTCTTAGCAGCTCATTAGGCAGCAACATGGACACATACATCTGCTGTGTGGCACCTTTCTCCATAGTGTCACTGTGCTGTTTCCAACCATTAGACCCATTAGAGGCCAATTAAGGCCGACACAAAGCTCCCTTCCTGTTTTATGACACTGTAAACAAAACCTGCAGGCTGGCCTTTGGGTTCAACAGAGCTCTGCAGACTCTAACGCAACACAGAGTCACTCAGTTTACTAATGCGCTGCAGACATAAATAAAAATCATATAATAGACATTTAAGCTCTCTACTCATAAATAACTATCTTCCCTGAGTTGTAAATCTGCAGCCATAGGGGAAGCATTTGGTCTAGACAATAGTTCCCCTCCAGTCACACATTAACCACATTACTCCATTTATCTCAATTGCTCCATCAGTGGGATTGTGTGTTGCAGGTCTGTGTGTGCCGTGCTGATAAAGCAGCCCCCTAATCCCTGTGTAAGTCATGGTAAAGTTTCTGTTTGAAGTGTCTCTGCCTTATGTGGGTCATTCCTTCACAAACATGTGTCAGCATAGGTGTGGGAAGAGAAGAGAAGCATGTTTAAGTCACTGTCCTGGTCTGGTTTATGGAGCAAACACAGTGTGAGCGTGCATGCTGCAGCACGCCACAGGCACGGGTCGTCCTGAGAGAGGCGAAGTGGATGCGACGCAGCACTTAAAAAAAGAAATCACCACTGTGGAAAGTAGTTGAAAGTATAATGACTTATCCTTGTTATATTGAAAGCTACACTTGTTACGTTTAATGTGGGATGAAGCCAAAGAGCAGATACGCAGCGATCTGTACATGTTGTCGTAGTCTGTGCCACTTTCTGTCAACAAAACAGTATAATTTAACAAACCTGAGAAGTCTGAAGAGCCCTTGGAGAGATCGCAGAGGACGGTCAGACACGTTATTCCCAACAGGAGCGCAAAACTGACGGCTGAGAGAGTCCCATCTGAGAAGAACATCCTTGAAGCCTCAAAGTTTGGGATTTTCTCCGAAGCATTAGAAAGTCCAGCAGCAGCAGCCTCAGCAGCAGCAGCAGCATCGAAAGTTTCAGATTGTGCGTCGCGTGCAGGAGATGTGGTGCGCTCCCATGTCTCTGTAGTCTTCCCTCATCCTCCCACCACACTGCTGTGAGAGACTGGGATCGAGGTTCCTGCACGGCTCTCCACACAGAGAGCGTATTTCCAACTGCGTGTTATGTTGTGGAGGAAGCCCACCTGCAGGATCGACGCTCCCCTGCATGGTCTCAAAGGCACACAGTTCCCTGACAAACACGCGCGGGGGCAAAATAACCCATGTACCTCAGTTGATAGGTTTTCGGTGCGGTCTGTGGTTTTGTTTTGTACTTTAAAAACTTTCGTAATGTAAATATGCGTATGTAATACTTGTGATATGTTATATTTCCATTCACATTTGCATGTCAAAGTCAATCTTTACTTATTACTCCACTTTTATGATTTTGACATTCAATTTAAAAATCAAGGATACATAAACACAATGTCAATTTAGGAAATATGGTGCAATGCAAAAGGTGAAATTTTGCATTAGTCAATATACACTTCTTGCAATTAGGAGCGCCAAACTAGATTAAATATAAATACAGAACACTATATTTTTTAAAACTTCTTATTAAAATTATGATTGAATTGTTGAAAATGCAAAAAGTTCAAAATGATATTACAGTCAAGAACATGGTCACTGGTCTTGTCAGCGACGATGAAAAACGTGTTTGTCATTATGGTTATTATTTTCAGTTATGTCCACCATCAACGAGCACGACGTCATAGGCAATAGTCAAGTGTTTGGCTGGGATCGTCAAACTACTCCTCAATAATAAATCATTTCATTTAATTTGATTTTCATTTCATTTAGATATGCATAATCGCAACTTTTCTTCACTTTCAAGTACAAACGAGATACAGTCTATGACAGACGGAACGTGTGCGCCATCTTGCGGACAGCCCGCACAACTACAGCCCGAAGAAATCGCATTTAAAAAAAGAAATCCTCTTGTCCTTCGCGGCTTCCGTAGCAGTTCACATGTGACAGACAGCGGAAGGTCAGACATGGCAGCCTGCACGAAACGGCTCGACAAATTTATAATTTCTCTGAGGTTATTACGAAACCTTCAGCTGCAGAATGAACGTGAGTAAACTGAAGACGGTTTTATTTTTCTGTGATGTTTTACAGAAACCGGAAGAGAGTCGCACTTGCAGTGTATATTCACATTGAGCTAAGCTAGCTAACTTTGCTGTGTAAAGCTAGCGTTTTGTCACAGTGACTTTGCCTTCGTTGTAGAAACAATTGGATTAAAACAGAATATTTTCTTTCTATTTCCAGGGTTTCTCTCCACGTCTCTGTGTCGTCGTGGGAATGACAGCGAGCCACCTAAATTCATCCCTCCGTCCAAACCTGTCATCATAGACAAAACACAGAAAGCGACATCTATGCGAAAGTACATAAAACATTCACAGATACACAAACTTACCCTGTGTATACTATTGTGTAAACTGCGGATTTATAAAATGTCACCTGCCTCTTGTCTCTCAGGTTTCTGAGTCCTGAGTTCATCCCTCCCAGACAGAGAACAGACCCTTTTAAGTTTTCCATGGAGAGGAAAGACATGATTCGCAGGAGGAAAGTGATCAACATTCCTGAATTCTACGTAGGTAAGAAACTCTTCCTGAATCCCATTGAGATTACAAGGTGTGAGCCCTGGGCAAGACGTCAGCAGCATCAGGTTTCAGTAAATAGACAACAATTACTAAATTCAAACATGCAGTACAGAAACTTACAATATACAGTGGTTCCATGCTGCTGGGGCAGAGAACATAAAAGCCATTTTTCCAAGTTCAGTGCGAACTTAGGGGACAATTGTTAAAAGGGTATCATTTGACAATAGTTACTAGTTTTAATCAAATATGTCCACAAAGGTAAGAAGGAAGGAGACCAACGATGTATTTATGAGTAAAATAATACCAATGTGTGACTCTGTGCATGGCCAGGGAAAGTCACTGAAGTCTGGTATATAGGATGCAATGGTGAGTGAGCATTTTGCAGCCCATCACAAACCTCAAATTGCTGTGATATGCAGTGTCCGTGCAGCTAGCATCAGGCAGAGGCATGCACATAGAGCATCGTAACCCAGCCACCATAGGATCAGGTGCATTTTTTCCTGCATGGTGAAAAGTTTTAGATTTCCAGAATAATTAAATTTTTCCTATTTGAAGAATATCATTCCTGTTTTTTGTAGCTAACTTTATACTTTTGTAAATCCAATCTCAAAATCAATTTGAATTAATTTTGAGATTCATAATTATTATAATTAGGTAATTTTGACACATTTTGGCACATTTACCAGACTCAGTAAAGAACTCCCTAAGCTTAATACCACACTTGCAGCTTTCTCTGTGTAAACCAATGAGCAGTGATTGCTCATTGGGTGGGAACCTCCCTTCAACGGTGTTTCATCTAGCTGGTCCCACAACACCTCCCGGAGGCTAGACACTGGTCACTAACATCCCAGAGTCACTCCCCCAATGCCTTCTTTTACCTTAACCTGCCCACGTTAACTTATTACTGTGAATATTTTCAGGAAGTATCCTTGCGGTGACCATGGCCGATCCCAGTGCCAGTGGGAAAACCAATCGTTTTGTTGGCATCTGTATCCAGAGGGGTGGAAAAGGACTGGGAGCCACATTTGTCCTGAGGAACATCATTAATGGCCAGGGTGAGGTGTATTTTCCAAGAGTTTACTGAAATGGAGCACACACACTGTCGAGCACGAAAGAAGAATTTGCTTTAGTCCACCCAAATGTAGCTTTTGGTCTTTTCGACATTTTCTAATTTTATAACAAATGTTTCATTACAGTATTGTCTATTTTGCTTCTGCCAGTTGTTACCAAACTCCAAATTTTAGGAGTACAACACAAGTGTGATGTAAATGCGAAAATGCTGACAGATTACTGTATTTGCATAGTTTAAGGAAAACTTTCTTAGCTCCCATTCAGATCTTTCCTTCATGTACAAGACCTGAGGGAGATAATCATGACAAAAAACTCTGTTGTAATAATATACATGTGTGGATGTGTGGGGGTAGGTGTGGAGTTGTGCTACGAGCTCTACAGCCCTCGCATACAGACGATTGAAGTGCTGAAGCTGGAAAAAAGGCTGGACGATAACCTGATGTACCTGAGAGACGCTCTGCCCGAGTACAGCACTGTGGACCCAGAAATGAGGGCTGGGCTCATCTCCCCTACAGGAGACGTGCCTGTCAACACGGTGAGGGATGCTGCAGCTGGATCCAGTGGGGCTTCTGTAGACTCATGCTACTAATGATATAAACTGTGTCTTTGGTGGTTTTAAAGGACAAGTTTCATTCAAGTTTATGATTTTTGTTTGTGTATTAGTAAACTAGAGATTGTTCCCCATCATGACAGTGCACAAAACAAAACAGAACAGAAGAATCGAATCAAACTAAAGCATTTTGACATTTTTCTCCATCTACCAGCTCAAGGTGAAGATGCGCCCAAAGCCGTGGTCCAAACGCTGGGAACGCCCCCAGTTCAACATCCAGGGCATCCGCTTCGACCTGTGCCTTACAGAGGAACAGATGGAGCACGCTCAGAAATGGGCACAGCCTTGGAGGGAGTACGACATGCTGAAGGAGTACGACACGTCCAAACTGGAGGAGGAGATACTGACTGAAGTCACGCAGGAGATGAACAAGTGATGGAGGGGCCTCTGTAACGTTCCACCGTTGAACCATCAAGTTTTCTAGCAACAGGGGATGACTGGAAAATGAAGTTTGCATGGATGTTTATGTCTTGATGATTACTGCAGCCCCACTACACAGGAAGAGCTAATATGGAAACAGGTTTCATTTTGAACAGTCATGTTCCATCTATGTCTATACAGAAAGTGGTTTCCATAATAAAAGATACTAAACCTTTGAGTCTTTGTTTTCCCCTGTCTGTAGTTATGACACTAGGTGGCACTACATCTCTATTTATGTTGCCGCCATCAGCAGTTATATAACAGTCTTACAGTGTTTTGAGGGAAACTCCTGCTGGACTAAAATAAACAAATTATGTATTATTTAAACAAATGATCACAGACCTGTTCAGAAATAGCAGGTTAACATCTTTTTCCTTCAGTTCGAAGAGGTTTCCTGGTTTAAATTAGTAAAGATTTCCAGATATATCAGTAAACCTGCCTCTTGGAAAAGGCCCCATATCCCTGCTCTGTGAAACCCTGGTATTCAGGGAGCGCACACCAAAGACACCCGGTAGTGTTTTACTGTTGTGGATGGAAAATTGTGGTGTTGAGATGGTATGTTAGAGCGTCAGTTGGGGTAGTATAAAAACACTTGGACTCCTTATGTTATGTCTGCTCTCTGTGAATGTGTGTGTGTGTATATAAACACGCCGAATGAGTCCCTGCACTCTAATTTCTCCATATTACAGGATGAGACGCGGAGAAAATGGTCTCTAATACAGGAGTAGCAGATGTTTGCTGAGCTCATTATGGACCACACAGATTCCCAGTGCAGAGATACGGAGGAATAAAGAGAGTGATTATTCCTCTCAGGGTCATGGGATGGAAGAGGGCTTTTATCGACAGTTCACAGGCCATTGAGTCAAGTTAATGGTTTTGTAATTAGTTTGATCAAATTGCCGAATCTTCTGCACCTGTTGAACAAATAGGCGTCGTGCACGGTGCGTTTAGCCCGAATAATTTACTCTCAGACCTGACCTGCAGCAAAGAAAACCAGCTCCATGTGCTTCTGTGTACAGTAGACTGTCCTGCATGTTGTCATTACGCAGCCCACTGAACCAGCTGGCCCTTTCACCTTTTCATTTTTCACTCTCAGTATTTCTGTTGGGGACTGATGGACGCTCTCATGTGGAGGAAATGTTTATCCTACAGCACATTACCAAGTCTTTAGAAGCATTCCTCTGCGACACCACGGGACTAGTAAATACTTTTAACCACAAATGGCGCATTTACACTGGTACGTACTCGCTCGGGATCGCCCCCCTTCGGTTGCATTTATTGCCGAGGATAGTCCCTCCTCAGTGTAGCTGTCCGTCGTTCGTGACGTCATGTTTTATACGATTATTTCGTTTCTGACTGCGCCGTCCAGCTCCCGCTGAATTTTCTCATCGGCGACTAATGACAGAAAGGTTTGCAGCTCGTCCTGAGTCCGTGGGGCAGGATTTCTAACAGATGTTATTTCTCTTCTTGTTGTTATTTCAAACACGTCTGCACGGTTTGCCGAAGATTTAAAAATGGCGTGTTTGCAGGGACAGATTACATGCTGTGCAGTGATGACGCAACGACGCAGTGACGATTCCGACCAATAAGATTTTAGTACCTGCTCCTACCTGACCGGGCACTTTTTTGGAACTGCAGGAGAGGAGGTACGAAAAGTTGTACCAGGCATAGACATATACAGTAGACGCCACGGAGCCTGTGTCCGCCCACCGCTTCCATATGTCAGAGCGGCCGCCATATTGTGAGGGTCAAGTCTGCCCTGTCAACCTATACAAGTCAATGTGTTTTCTGAAAAAAACACGAAAATATACATTTACATGACTGAAGAATCATTGCATTCATTTTTAGTTCATTAAAAAAATAACAAAAATGAAACATAAAAATTTTTTTAAAAAAATATTAAACACAACAACAACAACAAAAAACATTTTTTCCTACCCGTGGAAGGTAATTCCACGCGGTCGGTTGACGATATTTTGCCGGTTTGTTCAATCCCATGCAGAGCAGTGATGCGACATCAATGCTGAAGTCTCGACAACTGACCCTCGCAAGATGGCGGACACACTGACGTATGTTCCATCCAGTCGGTGAGGTGTCTAGTGTATATGTCTATGGTACCAGGTACCAAGTTCCAGGTACTTTTTTGCCAGTGTAAATGCACCAAAACCAAAGCGAAGCGAGTAGGTACCAGTAAAGTTACTCTAGTCTGAGTTAGTGCTTCTAGGAAACCGTGTGTGTGTGTGTGTGTGTGTGTGTGTGATCTCGACTGTATGTGCCTCTCATGCCCTCAGGTTGACTTTCCTGCACCTGGAGTGAAGTTAAAGCCCTTTGGCTGGGAGAGGAGATCAAACACTGGCTTTCTCTCACTGCCTCTTTCACACACACACACACACACACACACACACACACACACACACACACACACACTCACCGACACACAGAAACTTGCAGACAGGCTATCATATCAGCCTCCTCCAGAGACAGACACCTCAAACAATGCCAACTGTAAACGTCTGGGGCAAACCTGTCCGTCAATCCTCGTGTGAAACCAGATACGCTCCGTGCACGGTTGCTGTTGAATCAGGGTGGAGCGATGCAGGTTTGAGGGGGGAAAAACTCCACCCCCCACCCCCTCCCCTCCACCAACAACAACATCCAACTGTAAAGCATGGAGGGCTGATGATAGCTGCAGTGCCACGCGACGATGAAGGTCAGTGCAGGAATGTAGGGAGGGACATACTCTTCTAATCTGTCTTCCTCCCTTTCGCTGGTGCTCCCATGACCTTCATTTGGTTCTCTCTCCGAGGGGGGGGGCGGCGTCGGCTTTGAAAAGGATCCAGGTTGATGAATTGGAGAGGATGTGATACAGGGTGTGCAGCAACTCCCACAGGTTGAGATTTTAACAGTAATGTCTTCCACTGGGCCACTACGGTAAATGCAGTCTCACTGTCTACCTTTCAGATCTGTAACGTCTCTGTCGTTGTGTGATTTCTTACTCTGCAGGCCGGGGAAATTAGTTTCACTCTCTCCGTCTCTGTCAGGGAGTGTGAACTGTGTTTGAGTTGTCTGTGTGTATGACAAGTGCTACGGGATACTGGGCCACCCATAGGCCCCAGGTAAATTACACCCTGTCACTGTGTGTGTGTGTGTGTGTGTGTGTGTGTGTGTGGACGTGTGTGTGTGTGCGTGTACGTGCTACTCGGGGCCACCCGTAGTTTTAGGTAAATTACACACTTGAGTTTCACCATATGTTTCCAGTGAAACGACACAACCGTCTGTTCTTCTCCGACTGTCCCATGGGCCCAACAGTGGCTCCTGCTGCCATCACTCTCTCTTTGTTACACACACACACACACACACACACACACACAGAGACAACCTGACAGTGCAACAGCTGTTAGGAAACATTACATTGCGAGCAGCTGATAGCTGAATTTGAACAGACACATCTCACTGTCATTTTAATAATGTGGTGCTGTGTGGAGCGGCAACACCGCCAAAGGGTCGAGGGTTCGTTTCCAGTTGGGGCCGAGGATCCTGGAAATGTCAAGATAAAAGTGACAGATGTTCAACAAGAAAGCAGAGAGGACAAACCTCCACTATGTCATAATCCATGTGGACATCATCATTCTGCATGTGGGTGTAAAGTTGTAACAAAATGTGACAAACATCTGAGCTTTTCCTGAGGATCTAAAACATTGCAGTTTGTACCTACTGCATCTTTCTACTTGTTCATCTTTCTTTTTTTCTTTTTCTTCGTTCTCTCCCTCTTCTTCTTCCTCTTCTTCTTCTTCTTTCTTTCTTCTTTCGTCTTCATCTTCGTTCTTCTTCTTCTTTCTTCGTTCTTTCTTCTTCTTCTTTCTTCTTCATCTCCGTTCTTCTTCTTTCTTCATTCTTTATCTTCTTGTTCTTTCTTCATCTTCGTTCTTCCTTCTTCTTCATCTTCATTCTTCCTTCTTCTTCCTTCTTTCTTCTTCTTCTTCTTCTTTGTTCTT
>OOFC01046624.1:16182-36335 GCA_900323345.1 Pseudochromis fuscus
TTTTCACTAATTTGCCGGCTTATTTTTTGGGTAACATATCTGATATGTTGTGTCATGTGACCAAGACATACATGACTTTGACATGTCAAGAGGCACAGACGAAAGTTAAATTGGACAGAATCCGGTCATTTTTCAAAATAAAACGTCTTTCAAACTCTAATAGTCAGTACAAACAAATGCCTCACGGACCGGTACTGGTCCGTGGCCCGGTGGTTGGGGACCACTGATCTAAATAACTGTAACAGAGGTCAGACTTTAATCTCAGTGTTCAGTTTACAGCTGCTGGCAAACAGAACAGGCACCATTTCTGTTTGGATTCAA
Organism: Pseudochromis fuscus; assembly: GCA_900323345.1. Classification (NCBI taxonomy): domain Eukaryota; kingdom Metazoa; phylum Chordata; class Actinopteri; family Pseudochromidae; genus Pseudochromis; species Pseudochromis fuscus. Next base: position 16,504 of record OOFC01046624.1, read on the forward strand.
CCATTGCAAAATATGTTAGTTGTGTTTTTTTTATTGTGTATTAGATTGTTTGTATAATTGGTGCTTTGCTTTCCTCCAGCACAAGCTGCATGTGCCACTTCATTTACTTGCTGTAAATAGTCTCCACCCATTTGCCCCAGACAAACACAGGCAGGTTCAGGGACACACCAGCTATTACACAGAGAGTCGTGGGGCGTAGTGGCGCCTCCTGTTTGATCAAGCGGTCTGCAGATTGGACACTCTCATGAGGTAACGGTAAATTTTAATTGGATATTGTGTCCGGATACATGGTGTAGCAATCAAACCCAGTCAGTTCTAGATGCCTTGTTTTTATGTGAGAAGGGTAGAGACACTGTGAAATGTGGGGTTGGAGTGAAAGTGGAGAGACAAAGACTAATCAGCCTCTTACTGACTTCACTTCAGACAAAGCCTTACAACCTTCTGTTGCCCAATTCCACCTTTTGTGCTCCGTCTGCCCTTTTCTGTCTCGCTCACATAATGTGGCTGCTATTATGTTGTAGGCTCTCTCCACTCCACTGTATCTCTCTTGCACCATCTCTATTTCTTTGTATGTCCATGGGTTGTTTGTATGAGAGGGAATGTGCAGCCTGTTGCAGTGGACAGCAGCATGTGGAGGACATATGTGTGTGTGCGATACAGCCATGAACACTTACATTTAAAGCCGTAAAATACCAATTCAGATATAAGAACTTTGGCGGAGCTGTAGTAAATTGTCTTGGGATGGATACTGGAGAATAAGGTTGGGCTGATGTTACATTAGATTATGTTATGAACCATTCCCATCCCCATGCTTTGGAGTATATATATATATATCTGCAATCAGAGTTTAAAAGAAAAAGTGAGATTTCTCCTGACGATCTGATGTGTGTGATGCAATCTGATTTCAAAATTGTTTGGGATTTGATAAACCCCAGCCCAGGCTACAACAGAGGGGAAGAGACAATCTGAGAAAAGAGACATGAAAAGAGAGAAAACAGAAAAAAAAAAAATCCGTTCCTTGCTATTCATTTCATCAGTATTCCCTGTACGTATCTTACAAACATTACAACAAACACGCATTTAAGTTTGCGAAATGTTCCCCTTGGCTTTATTTTGGTGGCCCCTTGAGTTTTTGTAACCTCCTGAAACTACATTTTTACATTTTCTCACAAATATAAAGTTGTTCAAAAGTAGGCAAAACTCCCCGTTCCTTAAACTTTCTTTACGTTGTTTTCTTTTTGATTTGCTCGTCGGTCAGTTTTTCCTCTTTGTAGTGCAAATGCGGCGCTGGGTGTGTGTGTGTGTTGGTGTTGAATGCTTATTTTATCGTGTTTATTTTCGAGGAGAAGGTGAGTCCAGGGCACCGGGCAGGCTTGATGAAAAATTAATAAAACACATAGTGAAACAAGAGCAGGTGTGTGTGAGAGTGGGGGAGAGTAGCTAGTTTCCTGAAGTGTGTGCAAGTGTGCGTGGTCGATAGTCGGTGTGTGACAGAGTGTTTGGTTTGTGGTGTGTTTAGGTGTGTGTGTGTGTGCAGGAGAGAGAGTGAGAGAGCCAGCAGGCAGGCAGGCAGGCAGTGGCCGCTCGGTAATGAGACAGTGAAGAATACTCTTGGCAGTATCAGCAACAGATCTGTCTGTTCTTTCTCTTCCTGTCTGCCTGCCTCTGAATTGACCTTTGCCCTCGTCCACCAGTCTCCAATATCTATAGAAAGAGCAGGGATGAGAAAAAAGGCGAGAAGGTGAGGGGGGGGAAAGCGACGAAGTAGAAAAAGAAAAAAACACCCTATTTGACACAAAGAAGAGGAGGAAGAAGGAGAAAAGTATGAGGTTGCGGACTTAATGTGAAAAGCATTCAGAGTTTTCACATTGAAGCGCTTTTTTGGCATTCTGCTCGTACACCTTCCTTAGCTTAGGTTTTTAACTACTAGTCAAGACGGGGTGAAAGTATCCGAAAAATGACGTCGGTGAAGGAAACTAAGAATCTTTTTAACAGAGTTTAGACCCTGACATACTTTATATATCCAAATTGAGCTACTCTCTCTATTTTTGCCAACTGCATTATCTTGTCCCTGACAAACAAGTCAATTCTCATTCCCCAGCAGCACTCACCTCCTCCACCAGTAAATAATACATTTGTTTAGTGCTGTTAAGACCCATCGGTGAAGGTTACCAACCCATTTTTTTGAGTGTGGTCCTATCTTCAAGTCAGTTCAAGCGATTGTTTTACTTCAAAACCATATCCTCTTTTGTGCACAACTTTAATAACAAATATTTTGCGCTCTTTGAGGATGTTTGAGGCTTTTTTAGGAGAATCACATGTGCAGTGAATCTCTTGTTTTCTTCTATGATAGTGCTTATGAAGTCCTTGCTGTGTGGGGATTCTTTAGCTTTTATTGGTGTGTAGTAGAGGGCAGTCTTGGTACAAACAACAAATCAATAGGTGGATGTTGACCATGTGGATGGCCCTCGTGTCCCTGATCTCTTATTGGAGGCTTAAGAAGTTTTGTGTTGTTTCATCAGAAATATTCCCTTTGCTGTCCTTGAGTAGCCTCAGCGCTGTCTTTCCACCATTGGAAGATATATCTCTCTACCTACTCTTTTGCTTTTTCCTTCTCATCCCCCACTATTTTTTTTATCATCCTTCCATCTTTGTCACTCCCTTTTCTTTTTTTTTTTCCCCTTTGTAAAAAATAAGTTCCCTCCAGAGGAAATTCCCTCAGATGAGAGTTTATGGCCACTGAATCCTTTGATCCCCTGAACCTGTAATGCAGTAATCAGGTGTGATTGGAGGATGAAGAAATAGGACACAAGCTAAGTGGTAGCAAGAAAGATAAAGGAGAGCAAGGGGAAAAGAAAAGAGGTGGTGGTGATGGAGTGGGATAAGTGGAAAGAGCTCGCCTCTACTCGGGGGGTGGGTACCTCCTGAACTTTTGCCATCTATTTCATATAATTCCTGCTCAAGGAGAGTGACCCTGGCCACCCCAGACATCTGGCCAGGCTCCAATATAAGACACTGGAAGAAAGTAAAAAAGAGAAGAGATGAAGACGGGTAAGCACACAGGGGCTTAGCATCGAGCTGATTGGTTTATTTCTGGCTTGAAACGTAAGAAAAATGAACCTTTTGCCACAGCAAAGACTTTACCAGGAGACAAAATTGAAAGATTATTGTCTCCAAGACACTTTTACAATAGTACACACATGAACTTCCTGCCGAGACAACCTATAGCAGTAGATTTTCTCATGTTTCGTCCCATTTTGGAAGTATTTTTAGTAAATGGTAAATGCAGTACATTTATATAGCGCTTTCATGACCTAAGCTAGGTCCCAAAGTGCTTTACAAGACATGTCCTTCACCTATTCACACACACTCACACACCAATGGCTACCGAGCTGCCATGCAAGGCGCTAGCCACCGTTGGGAGCAACTTAGGGTTCAGTGTCTTGCCCAAGGACACTTCAACATGTGGACAGAAGGAGCCGGGGATCGAACCCACAATCTGACCATTCACAGGCGACCCATTCTACCAGCTGAGCCACAGCCGCCAACAGTGATGAAGCATAATCCCAAATATGATAATCACTGAAACACTCTCGGACAGGGTATCTATGACAGTACCGTATTTTTCAGACTATAAGACGCACTTAAAATCCTTTAATTTTCAGAAAAATCGACAGTGCGCCTTATAATCCGGTGCACTTTTTGTATTAATTCTGGTTGTGTTTACTGAGCCGATTTTATGGTGCTGCACGGCGCTCAAAAATCTGCCAGAATGTTTTAGTACGACTTTGGTTATCTACGAAGCTGCACCGCTCGATGGATTGTCGGAGCATTATGGCTACCGTAGTTGGGAGCCGAGCGGAGTAATACGTATCACAGTACATATTACTCCGCTGACACACAGTATTTCGGACCCCAGGAAGACTAGCTGGTGCTATTGGCAACAGCTAATGGGGATCCTTTTTAATAAACAAATAAACACAATATTACGGTGTGTATAAGGACCCCAAAATGGCACCTGTTATGAGACAGTCGCTTAATGCGCATTATAATCCGGTGCGCCTTATGTATGAAAATAGACCCGTTTATTCTCGTTCATTGATATTGCGCCTTATAATCCAGTGCGCCTCATGGTCCGAAAAATACGATACATATCTGAGACTGAAATGAACATGAAAACTTAAATATTAGACCTGTGCAAAAATCTAATTAAAAACCCAATCTATACTGGGAAAGTTCTTCTCGCTCCACACCTCAGCGGGGAATGAGTGTTAGGATGGAGATTTGGTTCCTGTGGAAACTGTACGATTGACAATTTTTGGAGTGGCCCGGCTCATGCATAAAGAAGAGCAAGGGGATATGGCCTGGACCACCAGCTTCATGCATATGCAACAGCCACCAGCCCAGGTGACTGAAGTCGTACAACACTGAGGTCGTGCTGTGGCCCCTGCAGGACTGGGAGAGTTGATAAGACTTAAAGTCCTGCATGCCTCACCAGTGCCATGCCTCTGCTAGTACTCCTGGTAAAAGTTGGATGGAAAACCTAACACCATTATTCGTTTTTTGTCTACAACAGGAGGATACACCTGAGTTCAGTCAGAGGAAAGACTTGCACTCACACACACCAATAAAAACACAATATGCCTTAAGCAAAAGTAGACAAGACAATCCAGACAAGAGACTTTATTATGTGCATATTGTAGGTATTGTATTTCGTTGTGTGATGTAAGGTGCACTTGTTGGAGAGACAAATAAAGAACAGGAGCGTTGAAGGGAAATGGCAGTCTGAGAGACAGGCCAGTTGGAAAAGCTATCCTGGACTTCTGCATGATGACAAAGCCTGTGCTCTGGAGTGCAGCCCAGATACTTCTGGATTTAATAGCAGCTGCACATATTTAAAAGAACATTGTGCTCCTTGGACCTTAAAGGTTAACACCACATCAAACATGTGTTGCTCTAACTTGTGTTTTTCCCTTCAGTCTACAAACCTATATGCACAGATTTCCTGTCATATATTTCCACTGAGATACTTTACACTACTGAGTTCAGTTTAAGCCTCACAATGGGGGGGTGAAGAGGCTGGTCACTGGGTTGATACTAGGGGTGATAATCTTCAGCTTTGGTGTTTTTAAAAATAGTAATAATGAGAAACAATGTAATGAATTTATTCCCATTATCCTTTATTAAACTAATGGAAATGTGTAAACAGGAAAGATCCAACTGCATTGTAAAGAACAAAAGGTAGCAGCGTCCTTAGCTTGTGTCTTGAATCACAAACATAAAAGTACCGTATTTTCCGGACTATTGAGCCCACCTGTTGAATTTATTCGAACAGTTTCATGTGGTCCTCTCTGACCGGGTCTGATGTGACGACGCTATATGTGTCGGTGGCACGGAGCTTGCTAGCTTGTAAAAAGCCAACGAGCTTTGTGCCGCAGATGCATGAGAAACACCGATGTTTAAGTTCAAAACATCGGAAAAAAGTAGCGGCTTATAGTCCGGAAAATACGGTATGTCCTTATTTACTTATTTAAGAAAAAATGTAAACTAAATCTTGCTTCTATGTGCAATATAGCATTCAGAAAAAAACATTTTGCTATATCAAAACAAAGACAGCATTTTGTAGAAATGTTTGTGGTGTTAACAAAGTATTTTACCTTAGTGTGATGCAGCTTATATATAGCATGACTCTTGTCCATTTCACTTTTGCCGTCAACTTTGTAGAAAGCAAAGTGTTTCCATAGGCTAGCATTTAATCCATATGGAGCTGGTTGGATCTCGCGGTCAGCCATCTTTTTTTGTTATGTGCTCCCAGTAAAGTGTCTGGGTGACGACATGCTCCACTACTGAGTTCTGCCTTTTCGTTACGTCTTTTTTACGTTACTTAACATTTAAATAATCGGAATTTGGACATTTGTGAATCGATTCAGAATCGTCCACGTCCAAATCACGATGCAGCTAAGAATCAGTTTTTTCCCCCCACCCCTAGCTGGTACATCTTAAGAGGAAACCTTGATTCAACGCACTGTTTACCGCATTTCTTTTTCCTTTGTTGCAAGTTCCTATTACCAGTCACTCACTCATTTCTCCATTAAATGCTGCTTAACAGCAGGAAGTGATGGTAAAACTGCCGCTGAGATCTTCAGTCCACTTCTCCCCCTAATGATCCTGCTTATCAGCATTCTGCCCACGACCCTTCGATCTTGTCATCTTTTAAGTGACTTATTTATCCAACACTCCAACTGTTTCCCACCCCGGTGAAGGACCACATCCTCTGACCCTTATTGCCACTTTTGCTTGTTTTTTTTCCCACGACTCAAAGTGACATTAAGCAATTACCAGGCACTCATCTGAGCGGTCCTCTGCTCATTTCAAGCCCCTACATATTCATAAATCTTTGTCCCGCTCTCCAAAGGTGCCTCCAAACCTGTCATTAGTGGCTCGATTGCACTGAGCTAATGGCCCACCAAGACAACAACCTCATGCCCCATCCCCACCCATCCGCCCTCCCTCCAAATCGCTATGCACTTTGCGTCAGTATTTGGTTTGAAGTTTTGGTATTTGTTTGGTTTAGATTAGCAGCGTTGGCAGGAGTTGCTCAGTGCAGCAGCTCAGCCCATTCAATCTGCTGTCGTTTTGGCTGTGAGTTTCCTGGGTGTCTTTGATTTCTGTGTCAGGAGTAGCAGTGCAAATAGCTGTGTAAAGCAGTTGTTTGGAAATTCAGGCCTTTCATATGTAAGATAAAAAAATATGATGACTAATATGTCACATATTTTTCAACTCGCAGCAGGGAGATGAAAATTACTAACCTTAAGAAAGATTTATATCCTCGGTTATTAAAGAGGCTGCTTGAATAACAATTTTGAAAAGAGTGCTAAGGATTCGATTGCCAGTCTTATGGAGTATGCTGTGCTCCAACAGGTTGTCAAAGCACCCCACCAATGTGCGATCTTATCATTAATTAGGTATATCATAAAATTATGGTGCTTATCAAGATCTTGTAACAGGATCCAAACGACTGTAGTTATTCTAAAGGATCAGCAATGGTTGAAAAGCTCCCATGCAGCATCCCCACATCTCTTCAGGAAATATGTATTTTTAAAATATATGTATAGATGAATAAGTAGATGGCATCTGTTGGCAGCTCTAAACTCTCCTGACAAACAAACAACAGTAGAGCTTTGCATTATGAAAGCCTTGTACAGCATCGCAGCCACTCGCATTATGGTGTAAACTGACGTCAGCTTTGGAGATGCCCACTCCACCTCCACACACACTCTCACACATATGCACACACACACTTACAGAAACACAAACACACATACTCAGAGCCACCCACCACTAAACCAGACCTGACTGGTTGACGTTTCTCTGCGGAGAGGCACTTCCTTTAATGGCCCCGGCCTCATCTCCTGTCTCCCCTGGAGTTCGCCTGTCTTACCCCAGACGCCTCAGGAGCCTGACAAGACAGAAAGAGAGGGAAGAGAGAGAGAGAGAGGGAGGGAGAAGTATGTGTGTGTGTGTGTGTGTGTGTGTGTGTGGTGGTGGTGGGGGGTGTTCAATAAACTGCCACTGGCTGAGACAGGTAAACAGATTCTTTTTTTTTCCCTTTTTATGTTTTTTTTTCCCACTCCACCTCTTTTCCTCACAGACAGGTATTGTTGGAGCTGTCCCAGACAATTACTCCTTTCTCATGTCTATGCTGTGTCTATCATGGTGCCTCAGCACATCAGGTATACAGTCTGTATGGTGTGTTTTTTTTTTTTTCTCTTTCCAAGTTAGAACCATGGTATCCGACATTTTAAATTATATGTCAGACTACAGTGTTGAACCCTAATCATGGGGAAACTTGTCAAACCCATGCTTAGATAAATGTATTAAAGAAACCCTTCTAATAAAAGAATTACCGTATTTTCCATACTATAAGGTGCACCTAAAAGCCTTTGATTTTCTCAAAAACCGACAGTGCGCCTTATAATTGGATGCACCTTATATATGGATCAAAATTGGTTAATTATGGCTACCGTATTCACGGGGCGTATATTGTGATTGCACTAACGTTTGATTTACCGTTGCGGTATCAAACTGTTTCTTTTACGTGTTTTACGTGTTCAGGGAAAAGTTCCCTCCATGTTCCCTAACTACGTGATAAAAAGTTGCACTACCTGTTGTACCTTGCTGTTGGTAAAAGATAATACTACGTCACTGACGTTACCTCGGGGAAAAAAATAAAACAGCTGTTCATGTAGTTTTGAACTGTGACAAATGGAGTTCTGAAATACATTGTTTTCAATGAAGGCAGCGCAAATACCGGTAAGAGCTACCGGTACGTATGGTACCGTATTGTGAATGTACTAACTTGTTTTGGGAGTGAACGGAGTTGTCAGAACGTTGATTTGTATTATATCATTAAAGTTTGACTGACTGACTTATCTGACTATTTTGTTGACATTACCTTTAGTGCAGCTGCATCTAGATGGATGGATAACGCAACCCCAGCCACTACAGTTGTTTCTATTCCATGCGCCTTATATATGAAAACAGTTTTAAAATAGGCCATTCATTCAGGGCCGGGGGTGCCATTCTGGTGTTTCGCCTGGGGCGCCATCTCACCTAGGGCCAGCCCTGCATTAATTGAAGGTGCGCCATATAATCTGATGTGCTTTATAGTGCAGAAAATACAGTAAATGGTGTAATTTGGAGAACTCCCAAGTATATTACAGCTGCAGAGTGGAATCAAGTCGAAATAAGCTAGAGTCCATGTTCATTGTAATAAAGGAATAAGCTAAACAGTGCAGCCATGTGGTTCTTTGTAATCATTTTTATACAATAGAAGTCACAGAACACAGCTATGGGGCTTTGGATACACAAATAATACTTGTTAGCTGCTGTTTTTTTGTCTCTAATTGGGTTATTTGACAATGAAGAAAATATAAAATGTCACCAGTTTGTTATTTAGAAAAAGAGAGAGGAGTTGCTGCTTATGTCAACATACTATCCAATTTTATTGATCTAACTTAATAAATATTTTTTGAACTAAGAATCTACCAGCTCCACCCTGACTTTCAGTATGTGTCAGTCCACAGTTTCTATGTTTATTGTTGAAATGTATGCATTTGATTTTGTGAAATTTCCACAATGACCAGATTTTGTGAAAGAGTTTCATCATATTTTGCACTCATGAGAAAATGTAGTAGACTATAAGTATACATGAAAGTCAGAAAGTATACTAAGTATACTACGTTTACTCAAGACTGGCATCTTCAGAGTCTACACGAACACAAACTCAGGAAGAAACTTCAAAATGGTCTAAACTGTGTTTTGGAGCCAGCCTCTGTGCTGAGAATATGTCATAGATGTGGACAGAATTGTCTAGAATTTAAAGTAAAGCCAAATACCGTGAATGCATTGTTATGCTTTCAACCTGCTTTTGGGGTCCTTAATTATTCAGAAGCTTCCTGTCTATCAGTAAGAGATACCCAAATTTGAGCAGAGGAACACAGGGGCTCTCTGTTGTGTAGGAGTTGTAAAACAAGGAAATCTGCATGAAATCCTAATCCTGAGATTTCCAGGTATGCTTTGAAAAATGTATACAGGGGTCTACTCACTATTTATTATGCCCTAACAGAAGCCATGCATTTCAATGCATTCTATACCTTGGAGATAGCCTGTCCTTTCTTTCCCCCAAACAGTTTGTTGTGTTCCTGATTTTTGGTGCTGTCTGGAACATGTGACGGTGTAGAGCTGTAGCGGACATGTGGAATCACTAAAACAATGTTATCAGCTACAGGAAATATGTATATGGTAATATCACTAAAACAACTTAATTATATTTCACTTATTGATCATATGAATAATGCTGCATGTTGAACAGATGAGTTATTATTTTGAGGAGCACTGAGAACAGCTGGAACAAGGCCCAGAGTGCTGATGTTTTTGCCTCCCCCTTTTTAAAAACATTTTTATCATTACGGGATGGCTCCAGCTGCCCACATTACTCTCACAGAAGCCCACAAGAGGGGAAAAAGTTGCTGATGCAAACCTGCCCAAACAGAAGCGGTAACAGAGCCGTCTCCCAGACAACCTAGTCAGCAAGGAAGCATTTTACCAAGTGGACAGAGCACATGTGACAGATTACACCCTCATGTCCACCAACAACTTAAACAGGGTTTACAGCTTTAGTGGCATCAGCATCGTGGATCTTAACTGGAGTCATTTAAAACAAAATTAACTGAGTTTCTACTCTCCTCCTCTTTCAGCATTCAGTATAAATTATACAGCTTTATTCCAAAGATAACAACTTTAACTACAAAGTCTTAAATTTTAATTAATCCTCACAAAGTCTCTTTTGACACCAGAAAATTCACTATGAACATGTAAGAGAAACCAGTGGGTAAAAATAGCTTCCTCTCTCACTCTCCAGCTGCTGCTCTTCATAGGTACACATTTAAAAAAAATACTTATCCTAACGAAAATGCAGTGATGGTTCACACTTGAAAATCAGACAACTAAAAATTTAATTTAGAAACAAATTATCTCTGTCCCTTCCACATGTTGTTCCTCATGAGAAAGTAAGGGACTTAATTACATCCAATGACGTGGTGGTAATGCTGGAAGCAGGGAGGCAGGGGAGGGCAGGGACAGAGAAGGGGCCTGTGATCAGTCAAAATTGGGTCCAATTTGCCCCAAGGTTCATTAGAGTGAGAGAGGGAAGAATTATGTGCAAATTAACTTCCTATTGGTAGAACAGCGCTGCGCAAATATGAATCAAATGTGTTTTGCCTGCACTGTGGTCTCAGTACATTTCTGATCATGTGTTTTTGTTGTATGCTTGCCTCAGTTTTACAGATGTTTTCAAGCCCTGCTGCGTTGTGAAAGTCCCCGACAAGGCTCCAGCTTAAAGAGCTCCTCCAGGGTTGTGACCAGGGCCATGAGGGGTGTAGCAGTCACCGGACCCCACCGCACCAATGATTTCCTATTTATGGTAGCCTCATTGGGTCAACCAGCTGCCACACTGCCCCAACTGAACCCCTCCTGTGAACCTACCAATGATCTCACCAAAGCCCCTTCTTCAGACAACAAACGTGTGGTGGTATCACTGGTGACCCATTTTGATGGCTGATGATAGGCTATACCCAAAAAAATCCTAAAGTCCCCAGCCAGGAATTCATAAATAATGAGAGAGCTGGTGTTAATGAGGCTCAGAGGGCAACAGGCTGCCACTCCAGGTGGATTTAAGCAGCTCTTGCATCAGTCCTGCTCCACCTCATACAGATGATGGACCGGTAACAAAGGGAAACCTTAGATTGCCTCTGGACAATAGGAGCAGAAATGTAGAGGTAGTAAAACTGCAGAAATATGGAGTCTGTGTTTCTTTGCAGAGAAAAACATCTGTGATGCAAAGAAAGAACATTTAAAGGTTGTTCATGGTTGCTGGACAAAGCACTGTTATTGTAATAGAAGAAGAATTGTAGGGATCATGTCTTTGTGCAATATGTATAGGTTTGGTTAGGTATTCACTTTCATAAAATGAGAAACAGAAACAAGTTCAGCAAGCAGGAATACCCATAAGATATATTTTGCTATTGATTTGTTACTGGCAGTGGTTGCAAAGAGAACAAAACAAGTTGTTTTTGCATTTGTGTTTGCATTTTAAAACCATTTTTAGAGTAGATGAGATAAAACAAAAAGAGTAGATGAGAGAGAAATGAGACTGTACTGATAATGATTTTTGAGTTTTAATCTTTGTAGCTTTTATTCATTGCATGGAATTTTTGTTTCAGTAATTAATCACACATCTTTTTGAAGCTGGTGTTAAATTACATGGTTTAAAAAATGGCTTGTTGTACATGCAAAATTGCTAGTATTGCTAGTAGTATTCATGTTTTTCCAGGAATACTGAGTTTAGAGTTGAGAAATATGTGCATGAAGGAGAGTCACTGTGTAGTACGACTGTGCATGTGTACTGCTGCAGTATAATGCAAAAGCGTCTGGAGAAATCCATTGTCTGAGAATGTTAATTAGGAAGCATTTAGCGATAGTGGCACTTTGGTAGGCAAAAATCCTGTACATGTGTGCCTTTGATGTATTTTATCTTTTTCATCTTGTTTTTTTTTTTCTATTTGATATTTTCACACAATTTTTGAGTATGGATCTTCTAAGATCATCAAACAAGTTAAGTGACTTGTAGGCAGGTATCAGCCTCTACTCACACTTTACACAATATTAAAAGTATTTTCTCTTCAAGAGTTTTTCTACTGTTTTACAGTCCTTGAATAATTGGCATTATATCAAAGAATCTGAATGCACAGACAACCAAAAGAAATTACTTCCACAATGTGTCTAAGAAGACCAACACAGGACTTTACCAGGGGCAACAAATATCTGTTAGAGGGAATGTGTTTGGATTGTATATATTGTTTGCCATGTGCTTGTCAGCATCTTGTTCAATTTTTTGATAAGTGATTTGACATGTTTTCCCTTCTTGCAACACAAAGATAATGGAGGAGTTTCTGAAAGCAATGTATTGATGCTGTGTTGTCAGTAAATGTCTAAGCTGTGGTGGGCTGTGGTACTTTTTACCACTGCATACCACAGTATACAGAGTGTGTTATTTTATCTAAATCCTACCTTTAAGCACACAAACTCTTCTCCATGTGCTCCCAAGTTGTTTTATACTAATTTTATGGACACTAATAATTCATGTACATAAGTTGATATCAAAGCTGCAGGACATATTCCTATTTTTAGAGGGACTGTTTAATAAATTTTTTAAAGTCTAACTCAGTTTGTGTTGCTTTGAATTCACTGAAAACGTAATGCAATAAGTGTCAAACAAACTTAATGCAGTAAACAAAAGATGGATTGCAGTAATATGTGTAAATGCTGAGCCATAATCTGTGTTTTGCTGTTTACAGGGAAGTTATCACTGTGCATGGGGGTATAGTAGAAGCAATGCTCTGTAAATAAAGTGTGTGTTTGTTTAAACTAATCTTGTCAGCATGTTAGCATCAATTCAGTTTTATCTATCTAGCATCAAATCATAATAAAGCTATCTGTGGACATTTTAGAAAGTAAAGTCAAGAGAAACCCAAAATTTCTTCCCTGACCAACACTTGGCAACAGTGGGGAGGAAAAACTTTCTTTTAACAAAAAGAAACCTCTGACAGAAGGTGAACGGCCATCTCCCTCAACAGCAGGGTGTGAGGAGAGCAGCGAGAGAAAAGATGAGCATTAAGAAACAAGCCAAACCCAAAGATACCTGCAGAAATGTGCAAGGGGAAAAAAGACAGAAAAAAAAAATTACAGGAAAGACCAAGTCAATAATGTGCAATACTGGCATATAACTCTATGGAGGGTGAAAGAGGAGAGCCAAGGAGAAATATCTCTGCAGCCTAGCTTAGTGTTACATGTCTTACAGTACATCCACTGTGTAGCAAACCCTGATTCAGGATGCTGCGATAACATACTTGGACTTGAACTAAAACTGGAGCGAACTACTCCTGCAGTATTATGCAATAAAAACTACAGTATGTTGGACTATCAACTGGTGGGTATGTTGAGTTTTTGCCTGGAACATGCAGATTCAGCCTCACAGTTTTAGCCTGTCATGCAATGACAGCATATCTGACATATCTTGGTTAGCAGTCGATATTATGTTTCCAACCAACTCACTGAGCTAACAATAGCTAAATTATATCTGGCCTGGTCACAAGATCCTTTCTTTTTTGTTTACTGGGGATACTTCACTGAAACTATCTTCATGAACCTTTGTCATCCAAATTCATCTAAAAGAGTACTGTGTCAGTTTTTCAAAGTGAAAAATACTTCAGTGAAACACAAAGGTTACAACACAGTGCCAAGAGCAAGCACAACTTCAGTTTAGTCCTTATAAGAACTCAGTATTTCCCCTGAAACAGCTGGAGAGTAAAGTGACACCATCAACAGTTATTAAAGCATCTGTAATGGATGTCTCATCGTGAATTCATGTGTACTCAATTCACTCTAAGTGGATTTAACATTATTATATTCGGTACACCTGATGTTGGAGGAATTATAATTATATAACTGCCATTATAGTCAGGTAATCTAATATTACTAAAGTAGTCATGCATCAGGCTAATAAATGTAACACTGGGCTTTTGGCAGGTGGCAGTGGAGTTGAATGTCCTATCAGCCTTATTAACTCTGGTTAATAATAGTATTGTATTGCTTTTATGTGATGAGCAGTAGATATAAATGAACTATGAGAGATGTTGGAGTGATGTAACCCCTGTGTTATTTTGGATAACAACCAAAAGATTTGCATAAAGACCACAAACAAACCCATCAGCCTGTCCCCTTTAGACTTCAACTTAAATTCACTGTGGAACTTCAGGCTGAAGAAATCTTTTCTCAGCACTGATTTTAAATCTCTTTCAGGCTTCAGCACGCTTTTGGGCATGATTTGCTAATTGTTTTTGTGTAATGCTTGGTACTTTGTCTCCATTGTTTATTATAAGCCCACTGGTGAGCAGAGATAAGAGATATCCCAATAATCAACATGGCTGTAAGACAGCATTGTGGTGATGGACTCCATTAAACCAGAGACTCAGGGCGTAATGTCTGATTAACCAGTTGAATAGCCTCAAGACTAGACTGGAGCTGGGATGAGCAGAATCCAAATACCCTTTTGTTACCAACCCTTTCAAGCTTTTGTCAAAAATATAAGGCAGTCAGTTGTTGGGATAAACAGTTGCCCACTAAGGGGCTGCATTAAAACTAATTTCATTCTCTTTCTCACTTTCAACACCTCCCACTTTTTGTGTGTCTCTCTCTGACTCTCAGTCAGGGATAAAGTCCAGGGCTCCAATATTCAGTCATTGCAGAAAAAAACAGATTAAGCTGAGTGAAAAGTTGAACTCTGGTCAACAGATGCAACTGCACATTCAGCTGTGTTGTGTAAAACTAAAATATGCTAGGCACAATTTCCCTAAAACTGATGCGATGACAAGTTTACTGGTGAAACATTTTCAAGAGCTTTAATAGAAATTTTTTTAATTTGAGGCATTTAAAGAAATGTGCCTTATATCTGGAAGAGTAAATGAACATCAGATGAATCCTTCACTGGCTCCCTGACAGTTTAGGAATGTTAAATGTTATTGCTTATATCTAAGGTTTTTAATGAAGTGTTGCTGCCTTGCTCCTGCATCATTATACGTCAGTTAGAGGGATAAGGATATACTGTATACTGATTTTAAAGACGTTTTAGTAATAATTCCGACCTTGAATAAAGAATGTTTTACCAAACTGTAAAAAGACTTGACATCTCATACTTAGTGATGGTCTTCACAGGAAAGCAACGCATATGTTGATTTACGTTGTTAACAAGCAGAAACGACATCATTACACAAAGGAGTTCAGTTAATATTTCCTGCCACACAGGAAATATTATTCAGGAATGGTTTGAGGAACATGACAAAAACTTCAAGGTGTAGATTTTGATTATCTGTGCAATGTGGTAGAAAAAACAAACCTGTTCCATGGAAGCCTCAGATTTAATCTTCAGACTGTAAGCAGCACTTTTTTTTTTCAATGTTGTGGCTGATAGCCAAACTGTCCATTTTTTTGGCACATTTGGCTAATTATCTTTAAGCAGTGAAGCGCTGTTTCTCTGATGCTACCTGTCATGGTTACTGAGGCACAGGTGGGACAGTGTTTGTCTCTGACTGCTGCCAAACCAGTCAGACCAAAGTGATTGTAATATCTGGCAGGGTGCCCTGTGACCACTGGGCCCAGCCAGCACCTGGATGATAAAACACACTGTAAATGAGTGCAGACAGCACAGGGGATTCCACAGTTAACTGATTAATAAAGTCCACTGCCAGGTGAATCTGACCACCATGAATTAACTTACAGGCCTTGGACTTCCACAGGGATAGGCCCAGACTTCATTTCAACAACAGTCAGAAAAAAATTAATGGATTTAACTTTCCATTTGTTAATAGGTTTGTTGCTAATTATATCACATTTTAAAATTGAAAAGGTTTCTTCTCTGAAAATCTACGGAGCCCCTAAGTCCCACAACGTAATATTTTTTTATCTTGTACACACAAGATAATAACTTGTGCGCACAAGATAATTTGCTATGAACTCACAGTCTTTCCAATATACACAGTCAGGACTAAATGAAGAGGACTGATCTAATCAAGTTTTATTTTCATCTTGTAATGTCATACAGTGACAAAATCTGGCTGTGGCCAGTATTTATCTCTGTTTGTCCTTATTTGATCTGTATTAACAAACAAAAACAAACAAATTTAGATTTAGAAACAAAAACAAAAAACACCTATTTCACTTGTTTTGTTTTTGGATTCTTAATTAAACAACGATACAACGAAAGATACACGGATTGCCACAGGCAGATTTGATCTATCGTCTGTGTTTTCACCACAGCACAAAAATTTATGATTGTATACAAAATTACAGCAGATAACTATTTTTCTCTCATTTTACAACAGTAACAAAAAAATCCATTTGTTCTAGCCTGAACTCAGCGCTGCGCTTATTGATCAGCTGATCACACTGATCAGCTGATCAACCACGGCGCACATCCAGCTCAGTCTGGACTGTATATTGAAATGATCTAGGTGTAGCGGGTGCCACCACACCCTGCATCAGGGTATTCAATAATAGCATGAATCACTTTGACACATTGCATGACCTAAAGTAGTGCTTTTATTTTGGAGTGAACATGTTTCCGTGAAAGAGCAACTAGAATTTCAATGTATGACAGTACAAGATTAAAATAAAACTTGATTAGTTCAGTCCTCTCCATTATGTCGTGGCTGTGTGCATTGGAAAGTGAGTTCATAGCACAAGATAAAAAAATATTTCCTTGTGGGACTTTAGGGGCTCTGTAGCATATAATAATATATACAATATATAATATTATATGGATGACCAAGTGTCTACCTTAGCTTTTGATCCGAACCTGGTGTGTGGTGGTCAAGAAAATTGTGATGTAATAGTGATGCTATATTAGTCAGATCTGTATTTGTAGGCCTGAAATGTGAAGCCAAGGCTCCAATAACTGATCATATTTCGACTATTGCCATCTTTAGGCCATCAGCTGTTTAGCTGAAAATGCGTACAGACAACATGGAAAGAGTTAGGATGTAGGGGAACTCTCTTAAACTCTTATTAGACTGGCCAGGATGTTTGCTAGCACTATAAATGATTATAAACGAATGAAATTTGAGTTTATAAAGGTTTGAGAACATTTGCTCTCTCCAACTAAATCTTTCCATAACCAGAGACATTCATTTTCATATTCATCATTATTCTCCACAACTTACAGCTGTTAGTAAGAGTGCTATCCTATACCTCATTTAGTATGGAGATGCATTTCACAATTCCTTCCTGCTGTGGCTCATAGAAAGTATTGGAACAAATTTTCCTTCCTAAAAAAGAAAAAAAATATCCAGTATGAGCTGAATATATTCTCAGTGGCTGCTGCCTTTGAATTGCTTATGCGACTGAATGTATTGTCCTTGGAATGCCAACTTGTATTCAGCAAGCATATGCTCAGTACATGCTGTTTTTGGACACTGCACAGGTCAAGTGTTCAACTAGTCACTGACTGAGGTTTGAAGGTGGCACCATGTTTCTATAAATACTAATATCTAATCTTCCAAAGTTCCTCTCCAGCTAAGTGCCACTCTGAACCACCCAAGTTCTTTCTAAAAATGTCTCCAATTAATTTTTGTCACTAGCTCTGGGCCAGTTCATTTTAAGTCTGATGATTTTTTCCTTCTGTCCCTGACTTCTCTGTCCTTCTGGGGCAAGGTTTTATTACATCTGGGGGAAGTTGTGGATTTGTTTAGGATTTATTTGCTAATGCCTTCTCATTTTATGAGGGTGTTGTATGCAGTGCTAATTAATGTAAGTTTCTAGCACACTTTCGATCAAACACCTCATCTGCCCTTCAGTTATTTTTAAGAACCTAAAGATTTTCTGATTTTAAGTTATGAGGGCCCAAGCTCAAGACAGGGACAAGGGCCCTATTGTATTGTATCTGTTCTTTCTTTCTTTCTTTCTTTCTTCTTATTATTACATCTCTTTGAGGCTTAATTTGACCCCCTAAACATGCTCAAAAACTCACCATATTTGGCAAGCACATCAGGCCTGATGAAAAATTTGATAAAATAGAAAAACCAAAGCCCTCAGTGCAAAAACGGGCTCTGTAGCGCCACCTAGGCTCAGAAAAGCACCCACTGCAGCCCACAGGAATGTTGCAGAGACACAGGACCAAAGCCGAATTGAAGTACTCATCAAGACCTAAAAATCACGCGCTGATACCCCTAGGCTAAAATCAACAGGAACTCCAGAAATTGCAAGTCAATCTTAAATCGAACGCCAAAATTTCACGTTGCTAAAAAATTATCTCCTCCCAGGGTGTACATGGCAGAGGCTTCAAAAGCTAACAGATGACTGAGGACACAGTGCTAACCAAAATGACTTTTGGGTTTTTTAATTACTCGAATCGTTTGGATTTTATAAGCCCTGAAAGTTGGAGTGCTCCTCTGTGTCCTCCTCTTCAGCTCCATAGAAATGAATGGGGAAAAAAGCCACTCCTGTCACTCTGGGCCCTTCACAGCTAAACTATAAGTCTGACAGCTTTTTAACCTATGCCGAATGAAAGAGCGCGAAAAAACCTTCAAGAAAATCATGTTTTGTGTGACATTTGATTAAGTTTATGGTACTTTTCAGGAGGTTTTCTAAAAAAATTTCTCTTCCTTCTCCTCTCTCTGCACTCTAGGTCATGTGACCTCACTCAGAGCGGGAGAGCGGTCCCCAATACACACGGTGTAAACGATGAGAAACGGCTGAGAAAACTCTCAAACTAAAACTGTCAGAACTCAAAAATGGTACGAGATAGAAAAAACATATCAACGCAAGACTTAAAGATCAAAGTCTCGTGACGCTTTCAAAACTTAAATGAAGTTTGTAGGTAAAACTATGTTGGCTCAGTGGAAGCTCAAACAACAAAGTTTGACTGCTTTCTCCATTGGATTGAATGAGAGAGAAAGCTGCAGAGAGCAGCAACCTGCTCCTTGGATTTCGCCCCGTCTCTTATGCTCTGCTGCCCTCTGCTGGTCATGTGTGCAATACACATATTATTAAACCTGACAGGCAGCACACAAAACTCTAACACTACAAGTGTTATAACTCAAAAACAGTACAACATAGCAACAACATGTAAATGCAACATTTACTGATAAAAGTGACTCATTATCAGTCTTGTGACTCATTTAAACTTTTAATGACTTCTGTAGGTGAAACTATGTTGGCTCAGGGGAAGCTCAAACAGGTGTGGGTTTGGCTGCTTCCTCCATTGAATTGCATGACAGAAAAAGCTGCACAGAGCAGCATCCTGATCACTGTGTGCAGACACAATAAGGCAGGATGACGGGCAGAGGTCACAGGAGCCAAAGCTCACGTCGTCTGTGCTTGGAAATACATGAGTGAATGTTGTTTTTTTTACTTTTATATGTGTGGGTGATGGATGAACTTGATTCAATGCCTGATTTCCACTTTCAAGCAGGGACTGCAGTTACGTTCTGTCCTGCCTGCACGACAGAACGAAGGCCCACACTGCGCTTGGGCAGCGCCGAGCACCGAGTGGTGGAGGTGGGCCGGGGGGCGAGGGCCCGTCTAACGCTGCTTGCAGTTTTTTTTATTATCATTATTAGGGGTCCAAGCCCACGAGGGCTGGGACGGCGCGATGCAAGCAGCAGCGCCGTTCCCAGCACCCGTGGTGCGGGGAACCCTATTGTTTTCGCAAAGACTTT
>OOFC01046628.1:0-15083 GCA_900323345.1 Pseudochromis fuscus
GTCCATGTTCAGGGAGGATGATGTGGGGCGTGTATGTTTGAATTTATACTCTTTTAAGAATCAAAACCTTTTTCTTAACAACGCTGGAAGAGACCCAACTTTTCTTTAACGATTAAAATGAGAGCATTAGGATGTGATATTGATCGTGACACTTGTTTTACAGCTTATTTTGTTGCCCAGGACAAATACTTTCTTTAAACTGATATTTCCCTTGCTTCACTTGCTAGCTTGTAAATTAATTTTGTTGTTTATGTTCATTTGATTCTGTTACGCAAACTCCTGTGTGTTCAATTTTCCGATTTGTTACTATCTTGCTTTCTTCAATGTGATGCACACTTTACTTTAGCTTTGAAAAGTGCTGTATAAATAGATCTTTATATGTTTACTCAAAATGTGATATTTTAGGAAACACTCACTGCTGTTAGCAAAAAATAATAAGTGAACTCTTGAACCAACTCGAGTCTCATCCACATTGGACAGTGTCCTCAGGTTCAAGGGTCAGACCCGCCTCCTCGCGCCTCCTTTCATTTCCAAATATGGTCACTTCTGGCTCCAAACAACCAACATGTTCAAATCCAAAACTCCACCAAATCCACAAACCAACGGGTGACGTCATTTCAGCTTCGTCCATACTCTATACAGTCTTTCTACTGCCTAGCAACGTCACCGTGACAACAAAACTCCAGGAAGTTACTGTGAGGCAGAAACAGACTGTCTGTGTTTCGCTGCACTACAGACAACTGGCTGTACACTGCAACACAGCAGGGTCGAAATATTAGACATAAACATTTATTTCAAGAGAAAATTACTTGAAACTAGTGAGTCTAAGTTACCATATTTTCCGGACTATTGAGCGCACCTGTCTATAAGCCGCTATTGAATTTATTAACAGTTTCATGTGGTCCACTGTGACCGGGTCTGATGTGACGAGGCTAAATGTATCAGCGGCACGGAGCTTGCTAGCTTGTAAAAAGCCAACGAGCTTCGTGCCACCGATACATGAGAAACACCGGTGTTTAAGTTCAAAGCGTCAGAAAAAAGGAGCGGATTATAGTCTGGAAAATACGGTAATTTTACTTGACAAGAAATCTAGAAATAAGTCGGCCCAGATAGATAAATCATTTTTAAGATAAGTGATCTTAAATCTTGGCAAGTGCCACATTACTTGCAGTGCACTTGATCTTTTTGTCCTTGCTGGGACTTGAACTGGTGACCCTCTGGTTCCCAACCCAAGTCTCAACCCAGCCATCAAACCAATTTCACTGCACTAACAAAGGAAATGCAAAGAAGATGCACTTTTCCACAGTTCCTATAGTCTACTCTATTTGTTTTTTATTTTCTACTGTTATTTTGTACACCTGTATTTAACTAAGTGCTGTGTGACATGCCAGAAAGATGAGCATCAATTTAAGAACATCCCTGACTCAAAATAAGCAAAACAATCTTGTGTCTTTGCTACAATAAAATGTAATCTCTTGCGTTACTGGTTAAATACATCTTGAAATTAGCTTTAAAAACCTATTGAGAAGCAGTGAGAAATTATTTCCTGAAATGTTTGGCGAGATTTTTTTTTTTGCAACCTCAACTAAAAAAAATGTCAAAATTTCTGGAAACAAGCTTTTTAAAACTTGCTTAGCTTTCAGTTTTTGCAGTGTTAAGTTGTTATTTACAGAGACAAGAGTTATATTAATCCTCTTATCTAAGTCTCAGCAAGAAAGCAAATAACAATAATAATAATAATAATAATAATATGATATTTCCCAAAATGTCTGTACCAGTCCCTCCAACCGTGAAAAAACTCAGGTTTCCAGTTCACCGCAGCTCCTGGTCCTGGTCCTGGTCCTATCACTTTCACAGGTGACCAGTTGTACTTATTGTTTAAGCTGCGCGGCTTACCAGACTCCAGCTGTGTCATGTGTGTGCTGCACAGGTCTGTGAGCTAGTGCAACAGTATCTCTACATGCCCTGAGCTCACCTGATGAAATGACAGATAAATGATGTCAGTATTAAAGTTGAATGATACAGTCCTGCCTTTGCTTTGCCATTAAAGCCCTCTCAGTCTCAGGGAGTGTATTAAGTGGAGCTGAATAAAGCCAACGGCCAGGAGAGAGGTTCTGCTGGAGCGGCCCTGGACATGGGACCATTAGCAGGAAGGATGTCCATTAAGGAAGAGGATGCAACACATTAGAGACCCTACCTCTTCCACAGTTCAGAGGCTTAATATGAGACTAATAAGTCTGGCAAAACCTGAGACAAATGCTGATGTTTGCAGTGGTTTCAAACACTAAATATACACTCGATTTAACTCAGGAGGCGCCGGCTTCACTTCTTAAATGTCAACGCAGAAGCCGAGCAACAACACGTGCTTACACTATGTCAAACTGGCCTAATTATACAGTTTATGATTACAAATTAGAGCTAATAACAAAGGGTATGTAATCACATTAAGTAGCCCAACCGACACCGTGTTTACATTGTCCCAAATTAATAAACAGTCAGCTGTTGTTCAGCAACTGTGAGAAAACATAAGTCCTGGATAATTGATGTATTATATATTTTTCTAGGGTTTTTTTTTTTTTTTTTTTACAGTCCAGACCACAGCTGCTTGAACCCTGAACCACTTGTAATGTGAATTCCAGTCGTGGCCACACAATAGAGGGGGATTCACACTCATCCTTAGACCAGGAAGTGAAAGAAGTTCTTACCTCTGACAGGAAGGTCTGTGCTGATTTCTGTGCGCCAACATGCAGCAAATACTCATACACATATAAAGCTAACCTGGAAAACAGAAAGAGAGAGAGACAGAGGGAAAAAAATCAGTCAGTTTTCAGAACCACATCCTGTATTTGCTCCTCAAACCTCCCCCACAGTGTTAATTTAGGATTATTTCAAAATTAAAAAACATGCTCAGTCTCCCTCTCCATCCCCACATGTGTCCCACTTCTTCCCCGTCAAATAGTCCAACATTTGTGCAGAAAAAAAATCATCGCCGTGTCATTTGAGATGGAGCTTAGATAAACAAGATTTTACAGTATGAAGATCATATAGACTGTGAAGAGGCTGTAAACTGTGTGATGTAAAGCTCTGCAGCCCCGAGCTAAAGAGCCTCGGTGGCACTCGGCCACATCCCTGTGGTTTTAGGATCTCTGTGTTGAGGCTGAAACCAAACAGTGTCCACGGCCAGAGAAACATGGACAGAGGAGACGGAGAATGTCCCCCAGACACAGCCAGAGATGGACTCTCAGATATCACCACACGTGTTGATATCGATCTTTGTTTTAGAAATAGCAGAGTGGGATTTACCAAACAATAAACTGCAGTTATTTTTAGGCAGTGAGTCCCGAACATCTCAAATATGTAGAAGATTATCAGCTGTTCAATAAGCTTAAACATCCAATACGGGCCCAACAAACCTGAATACAGTGAAGGGGTCGGACACACACTAATGGAGCATTTACACTGGTACCTACTCGCTTCACTTCACTTCGGTTTTGGTGCATTTACACTTGCAAAAAAAGTACCTGGACCTTGGTACCTGGTACAACTTTTGGTACCTCCTCTCCTGAGGTTCCAATAAAAGTACCGGTCAGGCCGGAGCAGGTACTAAAATCTTATTGGTCAGAAACGTCACTGCATCGTTGTGTCATCACTGTGCGGCATGTAATCTGTCCCAGCAAACACGCCATTTTTAAATCCTCGGCAAACCATGAAGACAACAAGAAGAGAAATGGCATCTGTTAGAAATCCTGCCCCATGGACTCAGGACGAGGTGCAAACCTTTCTGCTGGACGTCGCGGTCAGAAACTAAAGAATCACATAAAAGATGACGTCACGAATGACGACCAGCTACACGGAGGAGGGACTATCCTCAGCAATGTAAATGCAACCGAGGGGCCGATCCCGAGCGATCTGAGGTGAAGCAAAGTGAGTAGGTACCAGTGTAAATGCGCCATAAGATGAGTTTAATGCAGAAGTGAAAACAGTAATACTCCTGACAGCCACTAGGGGGTGGCTCCAAAAAACTTCAACTGACTTCAACTCAAAAACGGTCCATTTTAATCAAGAAATATTCAGTCAATACATTTTTTCCACAAGTCATCCTGATGAAATTAGATAAAGTCAACTCTTCTTCTCAGTGATCAGGTCCATCTAAAAATCATGTCATCGCTATGGAGATATGAGGCCTCAAAAAGAGGAAGATGTAGGGGCGTGGTTAGTTTGATTGACAGCTCTAGTCTCATACACATTGAATGTCATCCTCAGTTTCAAGGGTTACACAACCACCTCCTCGCTCCTCCCCTTATTTCCAAATATGGCTCCAAACAACCAACGACGACGTTCAAATGTCCAAAACTAACAGGTGATGTCATCCATTCATGTGTGTTGTGAACATCATACACTCCCTGTATGTGTCTCTGTACCAATAAAGTTTTTAAAAAAGAGCCTGGGGAACTATACAGGTGGTAATGACAATGTGTCTTAAATCTGTTTAGACTAAACAACAGAGTCTGCACCTCCTCTTGCTGCACAGACTTTACTAATCACACAACATCCACTCTCCTCGGTCTGTTTCAGATACTCAGGGACTTGGAGCCAATCACTGGGTGACAGAGGTCGGCTACACTGTGGACAGACTGCCAGTCAATCATACAGACAGACAGACAGACAGACAGACAGACAGCTGTTCATGCTCACATTCACACCAACAGGTAATTTACAGCTGCCAGTAAACAGGCATCTCTTTGGTAACCAGATCAAACTGGATGGGCTCAAACCCAGACCCTCAAACCCAGACCCTTCACCTAAAGTAAGGACATCAGAAAACATTTTAAATTAGAAAACAATTTATTCGTTATGAGAGCTTCTGTTTTTATTTCCATTTTAACCTGAATTTAAACCAAACTCAACCAGATTTTTGCCTGTGCAGTTTCTCACTCGTCAAAAATTGTGACCAAAAAAAAAAAACACATTTTAACTTTTTGCAGCAGGAAAAAAAAAAAAAAAAAAGATTTCGGCTTGTGTGATGTGTTGATCCGAGAGCGAGTAAAAATCAGGTTGCCTAGCAACAAGACGGTGGGACTCCACAAAGTCGTTGCTCCCCGCCAAGAAATAGTACGACACATAAACCCATTAAAAACCACAAATGTGTCCTCTCCTCGTTTCAGTTTTGGTAAGATTACACAAACACAACACTACATGTTGATTTGTGAGTTTTGGAGGTTTTACCGCTCAGCAACCTCTGCAGAGAGCCGGGCTACCTGCTTCTCACTGTTTGCAGTCTTTATGCTAAGCTAAGCTAATCGGCCACCGACTGTAGCTTCAATATGCACCAGACAAATGTGATGGTGGGATTTATCTTCTCAAGTCAGACACAGCGAGAACACAAATAAACATTATTTCTCAGCTGGTGAAGGAATAAAAAACACAGTTGAAAATAAAGAGCTCTGAAATTCTCCCATCATGGACGATTTCATGTAGAATGAAATCCTAAATGGGGTTTTCTGATTGGCTGAACAGCTGCTCTGACATCACTTGGAGGCTACACATTGTCACTGGGACTGATGTTACACTGTTGTCAACAAACCTGTAGAGATAAAGCCTTGAACCCATGTGATGTCATCATCATGGAAACACAACTTTTTCATAAATGGTCAAATATGCTTGAAATTTTGTTACAAGCTCTGCACATACCGTATTTTCCAGACTATAAGCCGCTTCTTTTTTCTGACGCTTTGAACCCTGCAGCTTAAGCACCGGTGTGGTTCATGTATCAGCGGCATGAAGCTCGTTAGCTTTTTACAAGCTAGCAAGCCGCCAATACATTTAGCCTCGTCACATCAGACCCGGTCAGAGTGGACCACATGAAACTGTTGGAATAAATTCAATAGCAGCTTATAGACAGGAGCGCTCAATAGTCCGGAAAATACAGTATTTGCGATCCATTTCCTATTTCTTGAATGTCTGTGACTTATTATGAGTCTGAGCTGTAAAATCCTGGACATGTCACAGACTGGGATTATTCCACAGGCCACACTGGTGCTGTCCTCTTCAACAGCTGACTCGCCGCTGGTTCCTGTCATCGCCTCGACCTCGTTAAGGGATCCCGGAGCTCAATACCAACAACTTACTGAACTATTTACTAATGTGCCATGGCTAAAATTACACAATGTAACTTCTCAGGTACATTTAGTGTATAAATGCAACATTTTATTCTTCGTAAGTCGCTCATGCATAGTTACAAACATCCTGGTTTTATACAGCAGACTTCCAACGCCTCGTTATAAAAGTTGAGAAAATATAATATTCTCAACAAAATAAACCCTTTGCTCAACAAACTGAATCTATTTTTGGATGTTGGCATAAAGTTACATGACATGAGTAGTTGACCCATCTCCTGATCAATGATTATTGATCTGAATTTTAATTTAAAGCCTCCACAGTCTGTCAAACGACTGTCTCTCAGTTAACTATTATTCCCTCACTGCAGAGACCTGGACAAACACCATCATCCAGGTCTGAAACACAGTGACGGGGAAGCTTCAGTTTTTTCGGGTGCGACTGTTTTTATGCTGATCACAGGCATCAAGGCCGGAGCAGACGCAGAGTTATGATGTTTGGGTTGATGCAGGACGATACCGAATGAATCAATAATGAGGCCGGAGTTAAACAACCTGGTTCTTTATCTTCTCAAAGACGTCGCTGAATTTTTACTGCAACCATCTGCTAAAAGAAAATGATCTGCTGCAGCTGGTCCGGGCCAGTCTCAACCAGACACTAGATACTATCACCTCCTGTATTTCTCACTCTTACATCAGACACAACTGTATCAACAGCCATCGCAGACACCTACTGTAAACACGCTGTTAAATAATGACATCAAAAGAGACTTATTGTCCGACGGAGCTTCTGTCTGGTGTGTTCGGACCCGATCGGCGTTTCTGATTATATGTGCACGACAGAGCGGAGTCACAAGTAGGAGCAAACTGCTTGTTGTAAATGTTTAATATTGATCTCAGACGGTCCCGGTATCGCCCGGTGAAAGTGATCAGTGTTGTGTTTAGGGACGTGTCGATCACAGTTAATTACGTGTTGTCTGAGAATGTGTGTAACAAAATGATTGTTGTTTTTAACTTCAGGTCTCTTCACACTGACGAATTTGTCATTTTACCATCAATTATGCTTCATGAGTGACTGCAGGGACACTGCTATGAAACAGTAATTACTTCCTGAAATGACATTTGGAAAGTCCACCAGAAGCATGGGATTAAATTATTAAATTGTTCACGTGTGTGGGAAGCGAACAGGGAGTCTTCGTAAACTTTAAGGATGAAGCTAATGTGACGTTACTCTTTTGTTTGTGGACTTTTGAAGTCAGGAGATCAAAGGTCAAAGTTCAAAGTTGGGTTTATTGTCTTGTGCCATAGACACAGGGTCACAGTGCAAAAAATCTGTATGATAAGCAGCACAGATCATCAAATAATGACAAAGAATAAAGTGATATCAACATGTGGCTCAGGTGGTAGAGCAGATCGCCTGTGAATCATAAGGTTGTGGGTTCAATCCCCGGCTCCTCCTGTCCACATGTCGAAGTGTCCTTGGGCAGACACTGAACCCGAAGTTGCTTCCAATGGTGGCTAGCACCTTGCATGTAGCCATTGGTGTGTGTGTGTGTGTGTGTGTGAGTTGCCTTGTAAAGTGCTTTGGGACCTAGCTAAGGTCATGAAGGCGCTATATAAATGTCCTCCATTTACCGTAAAAATAAAATGTTATATTTATGAAATCAGGTACTAAAGATATGTAGTGCCAATAGAGAAACGATTGTATCATCAGCATCTGAACGTCGCCATGTTGGTTGTTTGGAGCTAGAAGTGACCATATTTGGGTATGAATGGAGGAGTGAGGAGGCGGGTCTGACCACTGAACCTGAGGACATTGTCCAGTGTGTATGAGACTGGAGTTCAGGGCT
Source organism: Pseudochromis fuscus (assembly GCA_900323345.1). Taxonomy (NCBI): domain Eukaryota; kingdom Metazoa; phylum Chordata; class Actinopteri; family Pseudochromidae; genus Pseudochromis; species Pseudochromis fuscus. The sequence continues at coordinate 7,967 of OOFC01046628.1, forward strand.
GGTCTCACTGGAGATGGACCAAGTTGACTTTAGCTGACTGAAGTTTTTTGGAGTTAGCATCAGGGGTGATGCACATTTTCTGCATTTCCCTCATTTTTGAGCCTCAGTCGCTTCGTCCATTTCTATAAACAGTCTATGAAAATTACGTGTTGTTCACTTTTTCTTGGAAAAAATGGTTTAGTCCAGTCGGTGGGCTCTGAGTTTTCCAGCCCTGGTGGTGATGGTTGTGTTGGTGGAGTTATGTTCTGGTGATAAGCAGAAGGTCGGTGATGAACTCTTTTTGTTGTGATGTAGTAAAACCTGTGGAGTTTTTTCTAACCTGTTTTTGCACTTGGGTACTGGTCACTTGTCCATGCACCTGTCTTCACCTTCAAGGCCTCCACAATAAAAGCTTCCTTCATTTTGATGCGGTTCTTTAAACCCAGAACTGGTAAATATTGGACCAACCACATGTTGGGTTCATTAATCCCGGGCTGTTTTTACGCAGCTTTTTTCATGATTTTGTTGTTTTCACTCAGCATTTATTTGGCTTTACTTTATTTTGTTGTTTTTCCTCCACCATTTTCCATCAATTTCCCATTTTTACCAATCATCGTATTGTTTTCACGCAGCATTTTGTTGTTTTTACCTGACATTTTTCAGTATTTTGTTGTTTTCCCCCGATCGTTGTTTTGTTTGTTCCCAGCATTTTGTGTTTTACCCAGTGCAGGATAAAAACAAGCAGCACTGCTGGGTTAAATTATCCCAGCATGTACTTAGTCCAATATTTACCCAGTTCTGGGGGTAGAAACCAGCATTTTTTTATGGTGCAGTGCGCATGTTTCTAATTGAACGCAACTCAAACGAGTGTTTTATCAGCTCCTCACATCTGGTTTTTCTTTTTTCTCCTTGCAGCTGGACAGTCAGAGGACGCCGCTCAGATGAATTTTAGCGAGTAATCAACTAAAATCGACAGGAAGTGGCGACACCTGAAATCGCTGCTTCACAGGCCTCACAGTTCAGGGGGCGTCTGAGTTCCCCCCGGTACAGTAAGGGCCGCCCGGTGTTTGCAGTGTGAAATACCCAGCGGCAGGCGTCAGCTCCTATACACCCCCGTCCACACTGTACACGATCGAACGCAGATTCCCATGAGCACTGCGGCAATGAAATTTTCATGGCGGAGCCCGGTGCGATCTGAGGGGCTCTGTGCCCGAGCGATGGGCACCTGCCCCAGCTGCAATGCATTATTTAAAAACACTCATTCAATCCAGGCTTCAGGGGACACCTTTTGTTACTCTGTCAGAAGCAGTAAGTGTAACTGAGGAGGAGACTTTTTTTTTTTTTCGCGGGCTGATGGAGCAGAGCTTGAGGACGGACAGGTAGATAAAGAAGACATGGGGGCTGTACAGTAGCTGTGTCAGAGGGAAACTGAAGGTCAGGGGGGGTCTCTGTGGACACTCCCACACCTGGACTCCCTCCCCCTCTGTGACCCCGACACTATCTACACACATCATTCAGAAATAAAAGATGCTTCACCAGACAACCACACAACAACCCTCACTCTCCAGTTTCCTCCACTCTCTCTGAAGACGGATGAAATTTAACCAAAAAGAAAATTGTTGATGCAAATTACATGATGAGAAGTGGGAGATCAGTCTGAGTGGGCGTGGGAACATCTGACCTGTGCTTTGACTGCTGACTGGATATCAAGGCCTGTGATATAAAACTAGTGTGTGAGTTCAAATTAAAAAAGCCACGAAGCCAAACAAGCAGAGCATCGTCTGTGTCTCCAGCTTCTTCTTCTCCATCAGCGTGGTGGGAACAGCCGGATCTACATCACCGCCTCTGATCTTCCCTCCTTCCTCCCCTGACCTCATGCAAGCAAACCAGCACTTTGCTCCGTGTCCACACATCAAGGAGATCTCTGTCGCTGCCTCGTCCCCGGGACACACACCTGACATTTAGCCTCGGGCTGTCCCATCCAGCCGTCCTCTTTCCCTCTCGCTCGCCTCCAGAGACAAGGGCATCTCAGCTGAGTTTAGCCAGCTAAAGCACAGACAGTTAGCAAATTAACTTTCATGTCTTGGCTTCAATAATTCAGCAGCGGGAGCAGTGGCGGGGTGAGGTGAGGTATGCATGAAGGAAGTGGTGGAGGAGGATGAAGAGGAGGGCCCGTTGCTGCAGCCGCTTTCATGTGTGATCAGAAAAAGACGTGTGGATGCAGCACAAAGCATGAGAAGCATTATCCTCTAAATATAAAATGATTATGAGCATGATGTATGGATGTGACACCGAGGTGATGAAGGTGAACGCCGCCTCACACACCTGTGATGCTGTGGAGCTTATTCCCGCTGCACACACTGTTTGTATTTGCCTGGCTTTGTTATGGCACTTCCTTTGTCAAAACAAATCAGCGTCAATGAGCATGTAAACACAAATGGCTTCAGCCACGGGTTAATCCACACAGCACCTCACACACACACACACGCCTCCCACTGTGTGACGTCACCGTCCACAGCATCACCTGTGCAGCAGCCGCTCACAGTTTCACTTTACAGTTTGGTTTTTAACTCACAGAAGCAGATTTTGAAGCGAACGAGCCCGAGGAGAGAAATTTATTAGGATCTGAGATCATATTGACGCGGCTGACAGTTTTGTTACCGGCTGAGCTGCTCTCAGCAGTTAATGAGGAAAATAATATGAAAATAGACTAAACACATAATAATTTGTTTTCTATGTTAAGAAAGATTTAATCTTTACAATTGGCTGATCAATGTTCAGACAGACTCTTTATTGTCTCCTAATAAAAGACGTACACACTCCTCTGCTGTGTGCTCTGTTGCCAAACTGATTAACAACTTCAGGCACGTAGCTTCAATATTTATACTGTCTTCTTTATTTCAAGTGAGAAAACGAACAAATTTGTGCGGATGCTCGAAAAGCAGCTGACGAAAGGCAGCATTAATTGACTGTTGACATATCTGAATGAAAGCACAGTCATCCAAAGGGTGCTGAGGGTAAATCAAGGGTTTCTTTACTTTTAGAGCAGTGTTTCTGCCTATGTCAGTGCGCAGCTCTTTATGCTCCCTTCAAAAGGCTAAAATGCAGATGGCAGAGCCATCTGTGTAGAATCAAAACCATGCATTCAGACCTGAAGATCCCCATTAAACTGCATGTAAATACATGGGAGGAGCCAGGGGAGGAGCAGAGGATGTAAAGAAACCCGTGTTCAAAACAAACTGATTAACTTTACACTTGAAGCTCGTTCCCCAAACAAATTCAGCAACACTCGAAATCACAGCAAAAACACACTGTAAACAAACAGAGTAATAGATGAAAAATGCACCGAGCAAAGATCTTTTGGAAACTGAGGGCGTGCTTTTAAAAAATGAGATGCTTGATCAAGCTATTAAATATTTTTGTGAATGGCACCTTTAATTAAGATGCTGGATTCATCAGTGCTCATTTCAAAGAGGTTCCAGTTACTAAATAATAAGGAGACATTAATATTGGAGCTGCTGAATTACTCCCGTCCAAATTAAATTAAATAAAACGCAGGAAAAAAAGTGTGGAGAGTAATTAATTTCTTTGGTTACAAGGGCACCAGTTCTCCCTCTACCTTTATTATTATTATTATTGTTCAGTTGTTTTCCTTTCACCAAACGTCTCATCACAACAATGCTTCTGCAGGGACACGCCGCCATGCTCCTGCTACCTGTGACCTGGTGACACGGCGAGTGGGCGGCTGCACAGCCAAGGCCTTGGTTGTGCAGAAGAATCCACAGAAGTGTGAAATGTTTGTGTTGCTGTTTTTATGTTGTGTTATCGAGCCGGCAGGTTGGATCTAAACCTTGGTTTCAAGGCCTTAACGAACATTTATAAAAACACACACAGTGCACACGCTGGGCTTTGTGCACAGTGTCACAAACACACGTCAGTGCACAGCTGAGTGTGAGGCGTCGTCTGGAGAGTGGATGTAGGAAACTTTTCAGAGTGTGCACAACAGGTCACCTGCATCATCACTGCAGGTGAACGATCAGTCAGAATCAATAATGAAGTAGTTTTCGTACCAGTGATGCATCTTCCTTCATATCTCTGCTGAGAGTTACACACAGTAACTGAGTAAAGAAACAATATGGCAGCAACTGATGACAATTTACTTTTAGTACTTTTTATCCAAAGTATCCACCGATCTTGTCTTTATTATTAATTAGCACATCATTTAAACAACCTCATGCTACATTTAAGCCATTTAATAATTATCCGATTAGTTTCAATACTCGATGATTAATCAATTATCAGAACAGTCCTGAGCTGCAGCGCTAATCATCACCACAAGCTAAAAAAATAAACATAGCACCTGAAACTCTGATTACAAGCCTTGCTTTAATATTAACAGACACAGCGGTGTAATAAAAACTATGATAAAGGTTCAGGACAGGTTCAGGACAGAGGTTCATCCTCCATCACTCAAAACGACACCATCTCACCAACAAAAGCAATAAATTGTACATTACAAATGAGACGTCTTAGGTGAAATATTTTAGGAATTAAACAAGACAATCCAGCAGTTTTATTTTTTAAAAAACAACAATATACTTATCAATAAATATCCCCCCACAACTCCCAGTCCTTCCCAGTAGCACCAAAGCTGTGGTGCAACTCACCAGCCCTGCCCACACCCTGGTATTGTCTGATTGCTTTCAGCTGTACACTCCTCTGGACTAATTACATTTTCTCTCTTGCCTCTCATGTTGGTCTATCTCCACTTTGTCAACAAGTTGTGAGCATCTCATCTAAACTGCAGGATAACAAACATCAGTGCAACGCAGGTATTTTTAATGTATAGTTTTCAAAACAGTCGACACAACCTCTCTTTGTGCAACCACGAGCAAGGAAATAATATAATTAATTTATAGTCTACTTAACTGAGTAAGGGTGCATCTTGATAATCAACCCTGTGAGCAGCTGTGACGCCACACACACACACATATATACCAGTGAATCTGCTTTAATGGGATGTTAAGTCCATCCGGGGTGCCCTCTTTTCAATATCTGAATATGTAAAGAGTGGTATGAATATGTAAATATGAATATGAGCTAATTCGGTGATGCACTGAGGCAGCTGTTGTGAGCTCCACGTTTACAAGGAAACATGTGTTGGCCCTGCGGGGCAGGTTAGGGTGACAAGACAGGTGAGGGGAGAGGGCAAGCGTCGTCTGTTGTGTGTGTGTGTGTGTGTGTGGACAATACCTATAGGCCTATCACACACACACACACACACACACAAGCTAAAGCCAATAAACACACAGGTTTAGAGAACAGTTGCTGTGGAGGCTTCACAGAAATAGTAGGCGCAAATAAATGCAAACAAACACACTGAAATAAACTAATTCGGGGAATTTTGTTATTCACATGCAAGCCTTAACACAGAGGCATTCATCATTTCCAGCTCTCAAAAGACTTGTATTTCTTATGAGTTAAATTATTAATCCTCCTCCTACACTATCATTTGAAATACATGCTGCCTCTGCACTGATTTCACTCCCAATAACACATGGAGCATAATCCACAGTCCCTGAACAAGCAAGTGCAACTAAAAACTGTTAAAAAACATACACAGCATTTAATGAGTGTGTTGCTTTCTGTGTGTTATTGTAAATAAACTAATGAAGCAGAGGAGACACAAACAGGTGTAGGAGCAGCCTCAACGTCTGCTGATGGTTCATATGCAATATTAAAGCATCATATGCCGGTTCAAAGGTCACTCTGCCTGCTGTTCATTAAAACCGCATGGGACTGTTTTCATTTAGGGTTCACTCCTCACACACACACACACACACACACACACACACACACACACACACTGAGAGAGTGAGAGAGAGAGCTGCTTCAATTTTTTAGCATTAAACTGATGGGAATTCAGAGTGAAATCAAACACTCGTGGCACCAGACGTGTACAAAGTCGTACTCGAGGAAGCTTACACTAAGCACCATAAGCAAGCCACATCTCTAGAAAGCTTAATCAATTGAATATGACACAGCAATGCATCAAAAAAATAGCAGGAGAGTCTCTAAAGAAATTTTGTTTCTATTACAGATGTATGAGGAGGCTGCAAAACAGCTCAGCCTCTCAGGACTTGACAGTGTTTCTTCTTTTTCCTTTTTTTAAAGATTACAATTGGATCTCAGCAGGGATCCCTACTCGCTCCTCTCACCTCAGACTGTTTAATGCTTTAAAAATAGCTAATGATGATAAAAGACTGCTCTGATCTAAAGTGCTGCGATGCATAGAACTCCTGGAAGGCTCCGTAAAGAAATGTTTGGCACAGAAATAAAAAGGGCAGACATGAGGAGCAGCAGCCTTCAGTGTATATAAAAGGATATTTAAAAGTTGCATTAGCTTTTTTTATTATTTACAATTTAAAAACACGGATAGATGAGTTTAAAACAATATCTTAAAAAAAATGTTTTCTCCATCAACCATCAGGAATCACATGCAATCCAACACCGTGCACAGTGTTTATATATTAAAGTCAAAATGTTCGTGGCAGCATGACTCTCCCTCATGTGTGAGAGCAAAAGTTTAGCACCGCTGTATGACTGCTGAATGGGACAAAACTTTTCCCTTCATCGCCAGGTTTGCATTGCGCCCGGCTTTTACGCACAGCGACCGAGAGATGCCCGTTTCTGTTTCTGCAAAAATAATCCAACAATCCGCCAGATTCTTAAAGTTTCGAGGGGACGACACGAGCAGAGGAGCAGCCCGAGAAGCGATCGCATCCAGCCCCTCACAGAAAACACGCTTTACCCGGAGTGACATGGAAATACGCGTCTTTAACTTTTACGCGTGACGATACAATGTAGCCAAAAAATAAAAACAACTGCAGTCGCCTAAAAAGGGGGTTGCAGTGAGTTATAGAAGTCTGTGCACACACGAGAAAACCACAATAGTAAGTAAATAAAAAGTGCAACATTATTATTTTTCTAAAAAAGTTTCGGAGACGCACCTCTAAGGTGGTCGGAGAGGAGGAGGGGGAGCGCACGGACCGAGGAGCGCACTTTAGTACAGTACACTCCTTTTAAATTACAGTACCTAGTTTAGAAAGTTCCCCCTGCTCTGCCCCCGTCCTCTCCC